>PVLD010010899.1:38473-68294 GCA_004027595.1 Dinomys branickii | reverse complement strand
TGTCTGTATATGGGTCCATACATCTACAATTCGAAGATATCAATGGATAAAGCAACAACTACTGTTGAGACCATATCACCTTGTCTATAGATTAGTTGTGATTGTACTATTTTCTATGATAATGGGTGTCTGTTTGTCAATATGTTTTTGTACTTTTATGTTTCTAAAATAAAAAAAATAAAAATAAAAAAAAATAAAAGTATTTGGAAATAAAAGTAGGATAAGAGACTAACCATAGTGTGTGACCACTATTAGCATTTTAAAATACTTCCTTTTATTTCTAGAGTACATACTTCCTTTATTTAGAGAATTACAGAGTCACTCATGATGTAATGTAATGTAATTTTGTATATTTTTAATAATTTCTGCAAATTGACAACTACAGTTCACTCTTATATCAAAAGCCCATCATAACAGTGTCTTTAATCACTTCCTTTTAAGATTCATTTTCTTTACCATGAATGTCAGGAAGAACAAATCAGTAAGTCTCAGACTTGACCTTTATATTTGTCACTCAATATTTTAATATTATAACCTGTCAAATCCATTCTCTCACTTCTCTTTAATTGCCTGACATTTCCCTGGCACAGAATCTGTATTCCATTTGGTAGTTCTAAATGCATATTTATTTACTCTCTTACTTATTAAACATTTTCAAAGTAAGACATGCTTACAAGGCTAAAATACTCCCCAAAAGATTAAATTTAAAAGTAATCTATAAATGAATCATGTTATCTCATTAAAAAGGGAAGACCACTTGCAAGAGCTACTGTGTATATTACACTAATTATTAAAGGGCCATTTCACATTGAGCTTGGACATGAATGGGTTCTATTAGAGAAAAATTGATAAAGAAATATCAAAGGAAATAAGTCCAAGTGAAAAATAATTTTCCTCTAATTAATTGAATTTCAAATTTGGGAGAAATTTTAAAAACCAGAATCAAAACTTGTGTGAGTATATAGGCAGTTTAACCTTATTAAAACTTAAATACAAGAACAGATTTGGGACTGAGTAATTAAATGTGAGTAGACATCATGCTTTAATAACATCAATGGAGAGCCGCCAGAGTCACAGCATTAAAGTCAGTCTCAAGTAAAATTTCAATTGAAAGAATTTTTTTATACTGGGAATCAAATTTAGGACCTTGCACTTTCCAGGAAGGTGCTTGTGCTGCTGACCTATATCCCCAGCCCTAAACTAAAAAACTTTTAAAAGAAAAAATATATGCACAACGTGGCCACCTTAAAATTTGATAACTAAAAAAGAGGAATCAAGATACATCATGTACAGGTACAAATTCCCTATGATGAATGCAATCATTATGGATATCTAAATTGTATCAATAAACTCAATAATAAAAACACAATATTTTTAAATTTTTAAGGCAACAACTAGTAAAATAAATTTCCTAACTTCATAATTTAATCTACCTAAATTTCCCATTTAGAAGAAAGGACAGCTCATGGCCAGTGTTCATTTAATTTAACATAACCATGCCTCTTTGAGGTAGAAGCAAATCCCACCGGCTTTCAATGTGACTATGAAATATAAACAATGTAAAATGTAACATATAGTAATATATAATGTAATATAATAACTGTTTCTGCAGTTATTTCTTTAATCCTAATGTTTCAGAAATGTGTATGATGAATATTTAATAACTTTTTGCACGTGGCATACTTCAAAGCACGGAAAACACAAAGCAGAGCATCACATTCCACATATGACAGACATAACCTCACAGATCTGGAATTTGACATTTTTAGTGGTCAAGAATTACTACATTTTATAAACGGAAATATCACTATGAAAAACAGAATGTAATAAACAGAATGACAGTTTTTGTTCTGAAAGCCTATCAAAGGAACTAGAGCAATTCAAAAATAATAATACAGGCAAATATTTCATGGCAAACTTCAGAAGTAAGGTTAGGAATGTTATCACAAGGTACATACTGCAGCCCCAAGCACTGCTTGCCAAGTACACTCTGAGCAAATGGGAAATGCTTAAAACGTACAGAATTTTATAAGCTTCTTATGGCATTCTTAAGTATCATCACCACAAAGTAGGATGCACTGAGAAATAATCAGATAAACATCTCTTTGCTTTCAACTCTATTTCTTTAGAAATTTACTAACAAAATCATCTATTATAAATGTCATTTTTTCAAATGTCCAAAACTGAGTACTTATTCATCTGCATATTTTATATGCTATTCTGCCCATAGACTTTATATAGTTCTTTTCTCCAAACGTATAATCTTATTTACATGTTGGGATTTCTTTAATGACACTCTCCCCCTCAGACACACAATTCATTTTAAGCCAAACATTTTAGGATGTCCCTTAAGTCTGGCATATCTCCGTAACCCTTATCACATTCCTCATAATCGTCCAAGGACACTTTGTAATTGCCAAGCTTCCCTCAACAACAGGGCATTGACCCTCCTCAACTGGTCCCTCTGATAGAAAATTTCTCCTTTCATGTCATCATGTAACTACCTCATATTTTTTCACTGCAGATGTCAGCTCAGTGTCCCTTCCTCGAAGAGACTTGCTCAAACCATGATAAACCAGACTCCCTGTAATAGGCCTTCTCATTACGTCGGCACCTTTCTCTCCCTGCATGTGTGCACTGGATCATGTGATTAACTACTCTCCCTGACAAAAAAAAATTGTTACAAGTTAGCAGGAATCAGGTGACACTTTTACTTAGCAGCAAGCCCTCACTAAGTGTCAGGCACAGGGTGGACTTGCAACAAATATTAAAGGAGAGTGGAAAAGAAAGAAGGGAGAATGGAAACTAAGCATTGGGTCAACAGATGACTTCATGGTTATTGAAAGCATTATTTACAAATGGCTTCCATTGCTAACCTGGAAGATGAATGATTTGTAAGTAAAATGCATCTGAGAAATACGTTGTTTAGTTTTTCCTGTACTATTTCTCTCCATTGAAAGGGAATATGGTTTATCACTGTGGAAATGATGCTTTATTAATCATTTTCCTCCAGAAAAATAAAAACTAAGTTACTATATGTCTTGGACCAACTCCCCTTGAATAGCAGCGTTTTAACTAAGAAACTGTGTGAAAATCATAAGCTGGTCGCAGGGAGTAAGAATATGGCACTGGGTTAAGTGAGGTCAGGAAGGAGGAAACCAATTCCCATATACAGATTCAGTTCACAACCATGACAAGCCAAGGATCCACCCCACTTGCACCTCTGAGGAGACACAGAATGCCTGGCAGAGCTGGGTCCCACTTCCACTCATTGAGACGGTCCTGGTTGGTGTGAGCATCTCCCATTTCCAGGCTGTATGGACTTTGGACAGGGACAGCAAAAACTTGCTGGTAAAGTCACACAGCAGAAAGTGAGAAACATCCTGCACAAGATTGAGATGAGAAAGAGCTACCAGTACTGAGTCACATCCTGTTGGCAATGTTCACCAGAAGCAGAGCCAGCTCAGAACCAAAGCAAGAGGAGGAAAGGCAGTGCTCAAAAGGGAATCCAAGTTGCCCCCCACAGGGTCAGCCTCAGACAATGAGGCAGCAGTGTGTAAGACACAGCCTGTCCCTCCTACCTTGGTTCAGTGAACTTCCAAACATAATTTGAGATACACTGATCAAAGGTGGGAATAGAGCCTACTCCATTCTCCAAATCCCACCTTTTGGGTCCTAGAAAGTCAGTGGATTCTTATATGTTTTCTGAAATATATACTCACTTAAAATAGTACTGTATGTAATAGCTTACCTTAAGTATCTATTCACCAGAAGGCAGACTTAACAAAGCTCCAAGCCTAGTTAATACAAATATAGTTAACCTATGTGACATGTATCTAACAATACACTTTAGTTATGACCTGATTTAACTATATTTTTGTGATTGGTGTAGAGCAATATTCTCAATTTCATCCACACTTCCATACAGAAATCAGTATACTACTACTTTTTTAACTCTGCTATACAGATATGACAAGAAATTTATCTGTATCAGTTGCTTTACAGAGTAACTAAAAAATAAGAGAAAGTTCTTTATAAGAAGAGAGTCTAGACCTCATGCATTTTTATCTCCATAGCATAGTTTCTATATGCAAGTTAGGATAATTCATCAATCATTGAATGTTTTTCATTCAGAAAGTAGTTTTTATACATACAGGTGTACACATGTCTGTGTTTGCATGTAACAATTCTAAGAGAAAAGTTTTACCAATGAGTTATTAGCTGCCAAGAACTTCAATCTACTGGCTGTTTGAATGGTTGACCTTCACTGTTGCTAACATCCATCCCCAAAAGAAAACAAACTACTTCAATGCCAAATGGTATATAATTGACTCCTTAGCAGAATCTGGCCTCCTTATGAGATTACAAAAACACAGTTCTGCATGCGCCTGGGTAGCACGTGGAGGTGTGGCCTTGTACCACACGCACCCCTGGCTCCTCCCCCTGGCTTTGTTCCTCTGCTCAGCTTTGTAGATGCCATGGGCGGAGCGGCCTCCCTCCACCAGGCTCCTCCACAGTGCTGTTTCTGCCTTGGCCTGAACCCTCTGAAACAATAAACTAAAATAAACCCCTCTTCCTTTATCTTGTAGATATCAGGTATTTTTGTCTCACTGACAAGAAAGGAAGTAATATGGTTACCAAATACTGATTCATTTCAGCTAACAGTCTTAGAAGATAAATTTTCGGTGGACCAACATGGCTGTCAAGAATAGCTAGAGAAGTAAAGTATAAGAAAATAAGAATCTCATGTGCACCTTTCAGAGAGAGAAGGGCGCAGGACCAGGGAAGTAGCACAGGAGTGGCCCCCTCTCTGTGGATCTCTCCTTGGCAGATGAGGCCAGTGGCATGGGAGCTGCCCCATCTCTGTGGACCTCTCAATAGGGAAGTGAGGCCCACCTTCCCTCAACCAGCTACCTGAGGATCCCAGAGCAGTGGTCCCTGTCCAGCCACAGTTGGTTTCATGGCTGAGGCCCACAGACTTTCCATCCACAGCCTGGAGACCCTGGTACTGAAGGCCAGCATTCCCCAACCATCGCAGTTGTGGTCTGAGCCCTGCACCGCATCAAATGCCTGGGGATCCCAGGGTCAGTAGTCCACTTCCCTCTACCATCTTGGGATAAGTCTGATATCCAGGGAAACTAGGGTTCCTAGAGACCCTCAGTGGGCTGCCTAGGTAGCTTGTGGCTCAGCACTTTCCATCTGACATCCAAAATGACAAGATGTAGGAGCAAAATGCAATCATCAGAACTCAACTCCACCCAGAACAAGTCCAGGAGACATGGACGTAGGAAAACTTGGAAGCCACATACCTGAAATCTCTGAAATGATTGCAACTGAAGCAAAGAAACAACTCTACCAGGCCATAGAAGAACTCAGATCAGAAATAATCACCCAAGTAAGAAAAGAAATGACATCAATAATGAAAGAACTGCTCAGCACATCTAAAGAAGACTCATATTAAAAAAATAGATGAGCATAGGAAAATGAAGGAAACATTAAATGGACAATATAGGAAAGAACTAGAATGAATGAAACAGATTCAAACAGATATCGAGAAAATCAAAACTTCCACTGAAAACTGGCAAAAGCACTTGAATGAAGCTGAAGATAGAATCTCAGATAATGAAGAGAGCAAGGCAGCCAATGAACAGGAAAGAAAGGATCTCTTAAAATCAACAAGGATCCAAGAAAAAAATCAATTCAACAGCTGCAAGATGAAGCAAAGAGAAATAATGTCCAAGTAATAGTAGTCAATGAAACAGCAAGAGGCAACACAAATGACATAAAAAGAATATTTGCAGAAATAATAGCAGAAAATTTCCTGAGCATGGAAAAATATTCTGATGTACAGTTAAGTGAGGTATATAGAACTACAACTAGCCATAACAAAATAAAACCACACTCAGACATATAATAAGGAAGATACAAGATATCCAGCAAAAGGACAGAATATTAAAAGCTACTAGAGAAAAGAAACAGATCACCTATAAGGAAAGTCCATCAGAATCACAGCAGACTTCTCAACACAAACCATCCAAATGAGAAGAGCTTGGAGCGAGGTCCTGAGACAAAACAGCCTCCAAACCAGACTGATGTATCTGCAAAACTATCCTTGAAATTTAATGGAGAAATAAAATTTCCATGACAAAGAACAACTGAAGAACTTCAGGAGCGCCAAACCAACCTTACAAAGAGTACTAAAAGATATTCTAGACAGAGAAAAAAGAGACCACAATTTCAAGAACAACAGTAGAAAGGAACCCTCAAACAAAGCAAGCAATTAAATAGGTAGAAAAGGTAGCAAACCAACAGCAAGTAAATAACACAACAAAGCCAACATATATCAGTTATAACCATTAATGTAAATAGACACAATTCACCAGTCAAAAGAAACAGACTGACAGACTGGATGAAGAAACAAAATCCCACAATATACTATATGCAGGAAACACACTTTACTAAAATGGAAATCCATAGACTGAAAGTCAAAGGATGGAAAATGATTCTCCATGGACAAAATCCCAGAAAAAAGCAGAAGTAACTATTATGTTTGCAGACAATGTAAACTTCAACCCAAAAACAAAAAAGAAGAGATAAAGAAGGTCACTACATACTAGTAAGGGAAAAACTGCAAGAGAATGAGATAACAATCCTAAACATGTATGGACCAAATATTGGAGCACCAAACTTTATGAGACAAATCTTAACAGACATTAAAAACGAAATAATTGATAACACTATTATAACAGGGGACCTCGATGACCCTTTGACACAAAGAGACAGGTCAACTAGACAAAAAATCAGCAAAAAATATAACACTCCTGAACCAAATCTGCAAACAAACTAACTTAGTAGATCTATACAGAATGTTCCACCTCACAATATCAGAGTACATATATTTCTCAGCTGCACATGGGAATTTCTGTAAAATAGACCACATTCTAGCCATAGAGCATACCTACCTAAATGTGAAAGAATTTAAATTCTCCCATGCATATTATTTGACAACAGTGCAATGAAATTGGAAATTAACAACAAAAGTAACTCCAAAAATGCCATAAACACTTGGAAATTAAATAAATACCTCCTGAACAACCAATGGGTCACAGAAAAACTAAAGAAGAAATTAAAAAATACTTACAAACGAATAAAAATTAAAATACAACTTACTAAAATCTGTGGGATGCAATGAAAACAGTCCTCATAGGGAAATTTATAGCAGTGAACTCACTGAAATTTATAGCAGTCAATTTATATCACTGAAAACAGAAAGAGAGCAAATAAATAGTCTAATGCCACACCTCAAACTTTTAGAGAAAGAAGAACAAGTCAAGCCCAAAGTTCAAAGAAGGGAGGAGATTATAAAGATCAGGGCAGAAATTAATGCAATTGAAGAAAACACTACAAAAAATAAATGAATCAAAGAGTTGGTTCCTCGAAAGAATAAATAAAATTTACAAACCCCTAGCAAACCTTATCAAAAAAAGAAAGGAAAGAACTCAAATTCATACAATAAGGAATGAAAAGGATGAAACCACCATAAGTCTTTTTTTTTTTTTTTCGGTACTGGGGATCGAACTCAGGACCCTGCGCTTGCTAGGCAAGCGCTTATTCCACTGAGCTATATCCCCAGCCAAACCACTATAAGTCTTACAGAAATTCAAAAGATCATTAATGCTTACTTTGAAAATCCTTACTCCCATAGGATAGAAAATTCACAAGGAACGGACAGATTCCTAGGTATGTATGAATTAGCAAAGATGAATCAGGAAGACACAAAAATCCTGAGCACCCTATATCAATTAATGAGATTGAAATGTTTTTAAAATCTTACTAACAAAAAAAGCCCAGGCCATGATGGATTCACAGCAGAATTCTATAAAACATTCAGAAAAGATTTAATACCAACACTCCTAAAACTTTTCAATGAAATTGAAAAGGAAGCAATTCTCCCTAACTCGTTATTGGAGGCAAGTATTAAATTGATACAAAAACCAAAGAAAGACCCAATCAAGAAAGAGAATTACAGACCAATTTCCCTAATGAATATAGATACAAAGATACTCAGTAAAATACTAGCAAATAGAAGGCAGCAAATCATCAAGAAAATGATGCACCATGACCAAGTTGGATTCCTTCAAGGAATGCAAGAATGGTTCAATATGTGCAAATCAATTAATGTAACACAGCATATCAATACAGCCAAAGCCAAAACCCACATGATCATCTCAACAGATGCAGAAAAAGCTTTCAACAAAGTCCAACATGCATTCATGATAAAAACTCTACAGAAAATAGGAATAGATGGTCTTTACCTCACTCTTACAAAAGCCATCTATGAGAAACCAACAGCCATCATCATACTAAATGGACAAAATCTGAAAGCTTTTACTTTGAAATCAGGAACAAGACAAGGATGTCCACTGTCACCACTCCTACTCAACATAGTTCGGGAGGCATTAGCCAGAACAATTAGACAAGAGAGAGAACTAAAAAGAATAAGGATAGGTAAGCAAGAAATAAAACTATCACTATTTCCAGATGACATGATACTTTACATGGAAGACCCCAAAAAGTCCACAAGAAGACTCCTAGAATTAATCAACAAATTTAGCAGTGTAGCTGGATACAAAATCAACACCCAAAAATCAATAGCATTCCGATACACAAACAACAAACATCCTGAGAAAGAAATTAAGGAAACCATGCCTTTCACAATAGCATCCAACAAACTGAAATATTTAGGAATCAATGTAACGAGAAGTAAAAGATCTATTCAATGAAAACTACAGTACTCTGAAAAAAGATTGAAGCAGATTTCAATAAATGGAAAAACATTCCCTGCTCATGGATAGGAAGTACCAACATTGTGAAAATGGCCATACTACCAAAATTGTTGTACAGATTCAATGCAATTCCCATTAAAATATCATTAGCATACCTCACAAATCTAGAGAAAACATTCCTAAAATTCATCTGGAGCCAGAAGAGACCCAGAATAACAAAAGCAATCCTGGGCAACAAAGACAAGTCAGGTGGAATGACAATCCCTGACCTGAAATTATACTACAAAGTTACTATAATAAAATCAACCAGGTACTGGCTAGAAAACAGACCTGAGGTCAATGGAACAGACTGGAAGACGCAGCCACAACCACAAACACACTCAGCTACCTAATCTTGACAAAGGGTCCAAACAAGGTTCTGGAAGAAAGATAGCCTCTTTAATAAATAAATGGTGCTGGGAAAATTGGCTTCCTTCTCACTGAAGACTGAAAATAGACCCAACTCTATCACCACTCTAACACCAAACTCAAGTCAAAACGGATCGCTGATCTCAATTAAAACAGAAACACTAAATCTATTAGAAGAAAAAGTAGGTTAAAATCTTGAAGACGTACAGGTAGGCAGAGAGTTCATGAACAGAAACCAAACTGCAAGGGAAATACTTCAAAGAATCAGTAACTGGGACCTCATCTTACTGAAAAGTTTCTACACGTCTAAAGAAGTCACCAGCAGAATAAAACGAAAACCCACAAATTGGGGAAAAAATCTTTGCTGGCTGTCCTTCACATACAGGTTTTCTATCTAGAACATATACAGAATTTAAAAATATCAGCCCGCCCCAAATCCAAAGACCCAATCCAAAAATGGACAGCTGAGATGAATACACACTTCTCAGATAAAGAAATAGAGATGGCAAAGAAACACATGAGAAAATGTGCAACATTAGTTATTAGAGAAATGCAAATAAAAACAATGTTGAGATTTCATCTTACCCCAGTAAGATTACTAGCATTAAGAAATCAACCAATAACAAATAGGAAGTCTTTTCCACTGCTGGTGGAAATGCAGACTGCTGAAACCACTGTGGAAATCAGTTTGGAGATTCCTCAGCAAGCTAGGTCTAGAGATCCCATTCAACCCAACCATTCACCTTCTGAGTATTTTCCCAGAAGATCTGAAAACATCATATCACAGCAATATATGTGCACCCATGTTTATAGTAGTACAATTTGTAATAGCTAAATCATGGAAGCAACACAAATGTCCATCCACTGAGGATTGGACAAAAAAATGTGGCATTTTTATATAATGGAATATTACTCAGCTATAAAGAGAGATAAACTTGAGGCTTTTATGGGTAAAAGGTCACAAACAGAGACCATACACATAAGTGAAATAAATCAGACCTGCACATGTAAGCAACATATTGTCTCACTAGTGTACGAACCTCAAAGAGTAAATAAAACTTAGGAGATATGATAAACATTGTGAAATGAAAGGAAACTGCTCAAAAGTAAAGAGCTACTAGGATGAGCAAAAAGAGAAAAGAAAGAAGGGGAAAATTATGAATGTATGTATATGCAGGATAGCTAACATAGTTGTACCACTGACTTCTATCACTTTATTGAAAGAAACAGTTAATGATTATTTGCTCAATCTTGCATGTCCACATTTGTTTTCCTGAGTAACCACTTTGAAGTTATCAATATGTAATACAACAGCCATTAATTCCCTGTAACCATGTCTGTAATTCAATATTGCTTATATTGTTCTCGTGCTACTTTGTAAATCTTTGTTAATATGTTTTTGTTCTTTTACTTTTAAAATTTAAAAGAAAAAATCAGATAAATACTTTTGGAAAATTTGTAACTCAAGTTTCTGTTACTTTAACAAATACCTGAAAGACTCACTTTATAAGAAAAGTTTTCTTTTGGCTCATGGTATGGGAAGTTCCAGTCCATGTGTGGGTGAACACATTGCTTTGAGGCCTCCACCATCATAGTGGAAGAATGTGGTTTAGCGAAGTCATATTCCTAATGTCTGAGAAACAAAGAATAGGCAAAGGAAAGGTGTAGTATTCTCTGTTCCCCTCCAGGGAATGCCCCTGTGACTGAAGACTTTCCATTAGACCCCTATTTTAGTGGTACCACCACCTTCCAACGGCTTGGGGACCAAGTCTCTAACTCCTGGGCCTTGAGGGGACATTCAGGACAGCAGGAAGCATCCAAGGAAGTCATGAGTCAGGGCTTCAATATTTCAAGTGGAGGAAATGTAACAAAAAGTAAATTGACTCATGAGTGCTTTTCTCCCCCAAGAACAGATCTAAGAGGTGCTTGGCAATCTGGAAACACACCAAAGGGCTAAGAATATAGGCTTTGTTGAGAAGAGGACTCTCCTGAGACATAAAGAATCTCCCACAGGATATTTTGTAGTCCAGAGAGAGGTAGATGTGGAAAGACGGTTAGAGGTAGAAGCAGCCAAGATTCACTTAATGAGCAATAACAAGGGGAATGGAAAATCATGTCTGCATCAGGGCATTAACTTTGGTTTGTAGCCTGTGAATATCCTAGTGGGAGGCATTGGAAACCTTCCCAAGAAGAGAAATGAAGTCTGAGAACACTTGGCATAGCTCAGTCACTGATTGGAAAGCAGTGATTGGCCAACTCCCCATTGTAACTACCGAAGGAAATGTTGACACCCATTTGGATGTGGATAAGCCATTCGAAGCCCCTACAATTTCCCACAAAACTACTACCATCAAGAGTAAGAAAGATAATGAAAAGAGACACAAAGATACAGTTTCTGGCAATAGCAGAAAAAAAATTTTAAATAATTTGGATTGAAAGGATTGCACTCTAGTTCAACAGTAGAGTGCTTGTATAGTATATGGAACAACCTATGTTCAATATCCAGCACTGACAAGAAAAATTTTGTTTAGTAGGTTAAAAGTAGTAAAGGATAAGATAGGGAAGATGGATAAGTTGGAATCCAGAAAAAAATGAAGTGCAATTTCAAACCTGAAAAAATTAGATAGGAAAAGGAAAGGTATGGGATTCCACTGTTCTGTTTCAGGGCATACCCCAGGGACTGAAGACTTTCCACTAGACCCCTCTTTTTAGTGGTATCAGCACCTTCCAACAGCACTAAGCTTGGGGACCAAGTCTCTAACTCACGGGCCTGAAAAGATATGTAGTAATTTTAGTAATAACCCATGGATGATCTTGACAGCATAATAGACATAATGTAAAAGATTACTTGTAAATTGAAGATAAAATCAAAAGAAGATATACCAAAAAATCACAGAGAGGTTAACATAATGATAGAAAAGACAAAAGTGCACGTGTAACGGGCACGTTGGATACAATAAAATCATCTGTTAAACACAAACTGAGATCCCAAGAAAAGGGACAGAATGGTATACAGGAAGAGATCAGTTAAGAATTCAATGAATTTCCCCTGATGAAAGACATCTGTCTACAAATTCAAGAAGCTTGGAATTTAAGAAGAATAAATAGAACAAAAGCAACACCCAACAACATCATAATAGAACTGAAAAAAAAAAAAACAAATAAAAATCCTTCAAATTAGCCAAAGATGAAGATATATCACCTTCAAAGCAACAACAGACTGAGAGGTGTAATGACAGCCAGGAATCAAAAGAGTAAAAAAGAAAAACCTACCAAAGAAAAATTGTATACCTACTTTATAGCTGCATAAAAGTTTTTCAGCCACCCCCAAAAATTTGTGAGCACACTTCTGGTTAAAAAGATATAATAAACAACTTCATTATTTTACAATTATAATAAATGAGTTGTAAAGGGTACCACAAATTTAAAATACAAATGACTAAAATAAAAAAATCACATATTAGATTCACCTCTCTATACTTACTTCTTTAACTGAGCTAATTAGAAATTAAGAAGTTATTACATTCAGTCATTCATGATATTTGCCATATAGTTCTTCCTGTTTTCCAGGTCACTTTTGTGTATAGGCTCATTTGGTGGGTGCTACTCCCTCCCCAGCTGGAAAGCAAGTCAGATATTTTCATCTTTATTTTATATAAAATGAAAATCGTGATCAAAGAGACTCAGGGACTTGTCCTTGACAAGACAATAAAGTCTAAACTAGAATGTATGATTCCTGTCTATTGTTCATCATTTGGATATTACAAAGTTGAAAAATGATAGTGTTACATTGCAAAATACACCAAATAAATAGCAAAGAGATAATTGAAGTATCATCTAAAGAATTTGTCTCAATTTTCTTTTATTTGTCAAAGCTTGACTAACATTATATTTACCTTCTGAACAACATTCCTCAATACTTTTAACAATCTTATAACTATTGGCTTTCACTCTTAGCTCGTAATTCTAGAAGAAGCTAAGATGCCAAATCCTTTCAGGCTAGGTTTCACTGGCCAAACACAAGTTAAAACCCTAATGGTTTGTGATCCATAAGCCTCCTATTCTTAGAAAAGCCGTAAGACATCTGTACAGAAAAGCCAGAGGACAAACTTCTGGTTCGGTTCAAGATATAATTTTGCCTAAAGGGAAGTGGGGAAATTTCATAAGATGGAGTTTATAAAGTGTGTGTTCAATCAACCAGCTGGAACAAGGAAAGAAAGAGGCCATCAAATAGTATAAACTTACTCCATATACATAACCTCTTCTTGGACAAGATACAGTCCTGAAAAAACTCCCTTTTCCCATGACCCTGGAATATCACTCTCCCCTAGTCCAGCTGAGGAGTGCTGCGGCTTTGATTTTGTTTTATCGTGCAATTTCCTCTTTAACTAGGACTTTTCCCTAATGAAGAAACGAAGTGAAACAAAATAGCCAAAGTATCGTAAAATGCATTTTAAAACACTGACAGAGTAATCTCCAGTTCCAGGACATTATTTTACTCTATGTCTTTTTTTAAAATAATACTGTACTGCTTATCAAACATATGGAATCATGTATATAAGTTGCTTGCACCTTGTGGGGACTTTCCTGACACATTGTATTGCATGTGTGGTAAAATACCAAAGCACCTTTGACCTTCTTTGTTATTTCAGAAATAAATATTTTAGGTATAAAGTGTAAGTACAGTGTACATTTTTACTATGTGAAACGGGTAAAAAAAAAATCTTGTTTTTAAATGTAGTATCTTTTGCCAAAATCCATGAGCCAAATGGCACCACACCTCCTACTGTCATTGGTGGCTGGCTGACGAGAATTATATGCATGTTTTATAATATGTATTTCCACACTGGGTGTATCCCAACACATGAGCACATCCCTGGGCTGATTCGAAAGAGAGCTTTTGGGAAAGCAGGGGACAAAGCAACAGGTTCTCTAAGAACTTGGTTGTGACATCCTGTGTGCTTTACCACAAACAGTCACATACAAGGAAGGGGAAAAGAAAACTTATGGAGAAATAGATGGAGACTTTTGTGACAAGAAATCACGAATTGGATAATGAGATAAAGATTATTTCTGAATCACAGAAGAAAATGTTGCTTCTAGACCCACAAGTCTTGGGAGGAAAAAAATAAGCTCTCCTTGGTGCTGTTATTGATCTGTTAGCACCATGTAATGTGTAAACATTTCATTACGCACTTCCCAGGAGAGACAAATACAGAAACGCTACAATGAGCTCTTCCCAAATCAAAATGGATGTAATACCTCTGATACTGTTCCTAGTTCCGCCACTCCTGTTACAACAGCCTCCCCCAGGACCTCATGCAGATCTCGCTCTACTTCTACCCCATTCACTGGTCCAGCAACTTCCCAGCATATCTTCTCCGAAAGGGCCTCAAACTTTATCAGAAGAACAATCACTGATCAAGCAACTGTGGTTTGACTCTCTTAGAAAAGCTTCATAGAATCACGTCTTTAGAAAAACACTCTAAAGAAAAAATAAGCTTTATTTCAAAGAAAAAAGAGATGACTGAATTATAATTGTCCTATCGTCGTGACTTTGTCATAGCTGACCATTATGTTAGATGCTGAAATATCAAAATTGTGCACCAGGAATCTGTTTCATGTAGGGGATTATTTATTATAAATAAAATTCATAAATATGACATAGCTGTCAAATGTTTAAAGATCTCAGATTGCAGTGGATAAAAGCTTCAAAAAAGAAAAATAAACTCCAAAGAAGCAAATTTTCGCTTGTTTCCATCTTTTGCAGAAAGTGGCTTTTCAGGGTGCATTGGGGGAGTGATATTAAACACCAGTGCTCCGACAGATAGCACCACTTTCTTGTGATACAAAAATTGGACTCTTCATAAAGCAGGGGTCTATCTATGAAACGTGTGTCAACGCGGAAAGCCAGTAGGTGTGGGTACTGGTATGTTGACACCTTTGTGCGGTACAACTCCCAACTAAGGCGTGTAAGCCTGTTCTGAAAGTCCTTAAGCCCGCAAAGCTGTACAGCAGAAAAGATACTGATCTCAAACGTGTTTATCAAGCAAACCCCTTCCGGACCTGAGTAACAAAAGGAATTGCCAGGAAAACCGGAGCGCTGTCTTAACTGCATATTCAACCTGCCTCTAATTCCATCCACCTGCCGCAAAAATACCCCGAGACAAACGCTTCAGAAACCCGCAAAGGGAAAAATAATGAAAACCCCAAAGTTTGCTCTTTGCCTTGCACCACTCAGGGACAGAACTTGGGCGTCTCTCAACCACTTGGCTCCCAGGAGCCCCAGAAGGGAGCTCTACACCTGAATGACTAGACGGACACTCACCCGTGAGCGCAGGACCCCTTTGGCGTCTCCAGTCCCGGTTCTCAATCCCACCTGCCGCAGGAACACAAGGGCATCTTGCCGTGAGTCGGGCGAGGGCAGGGAGCCGAGATTGGACCCAACAGTTGCCGGGAGCCTGACACAGGCTCGAGCGCATCCGCGTTAAACCCAAGACAAAGGCTCTCCCAGTCCTGCGAGGTGCGCGCCCTCCCGATGACCGCTCCCTCCAGTCCACACTGGGAGCGCCTGAGCCGGCGAAGTGACTGTCGTGGCTCCTCGCTTTTGGAGGGGTGCGGCTGGGTGACAAGTGCGACGCTGGTGTCAGCGCGCCGCGCACTCGCGATCTAGCAGAAGCAGAGAGAGCGCGGGGCTGGCGCCGGCTCCTACAGGGAAAACTGCCCCAGGCGGCCGGCTGGAGAAGCCTCCAGGAGCGGAGCGGCTCCCAGCCGGGATCTGGGTCTCAGCACCTGCCGAGAGCCCCAGCCAGGAGCGAAGGCTCGGACGCGCTGCTCCCGAGCCCAGGCACCTGCTGCCTGCGCTCCGCGCTACCTCGGGGCCAAGTCCCGCGCTCGGGCAGGGACGAGGCTCCCGGGACCGCGACGCAGCGCGCGCCCACCGCGGTCTGGCTGGACGATCCTCGCCGCCACTCACCGCGCGCAGCGAAGCGGTTCAGACCACCGCGGGGCTGCGCGCGGCGGGCACCCCGGCCAGGGCCTCCTCCCTTCCTTTGTCACTCGCGACGGAGCGCGCCTCCCGGCCCGCGGACGCGCAGCCGGCGGCAGGCAGCGGCTCGGCTCGCTCCCCGCGCCTCCCTCCGCCGCTCCCCTCCCTCCTCCGTCCCCTCTCCGAGCCGGCACTCACTCGGCGCCCATGATGTCATCCAGTGGAAATCTGCCATGCTCAAAAACTGGAATAATCCAGCGCCCGCGCGGGGCGCGCAGAGAGGGCGGAGGCGGCCGCCGAGCCTCCGGGAGTCCCCGAACCTGACGCCCGGCCAGGTTAGCCCGAGTCCCAGACGGGACGGAACGCAGGAGGGATCCACGCAAAAGTGGCTTCGAGAGTGTGTGGCGACTCGGGGGACGCGGTGGGGATGGAACCAGGCACCGAGCGCATTCGCTGATGTAAAGATGGCAAAATCAGCGCTTAGACGGTTGGCAGGGCGGGGAGAAGAAAGTTTGGTGGTGTTCGTTTTTTGCTTTTTGTTTTGGCTTCTCAGGAGCCACACCACGTTTGAACACCTGTGCTCCAGACACTCTGACTAGAACCCTGGGAACCTCCAAGTCCCAGTCTCAGCGAGAAAGTTCAGGATGCCTGGCCTGTGCCCGCCTCGGTGAGGAGCAGCTGAAGTGATGAAGAAAGGCAGGCGTTATGGGCAAAGGGGTCAGGCGAAAACCTTAGGCAACAAAGGGCTGCGATGGTCTGGGACCCAATCTCCGAAAAGCTCTTTCCCAGGGGCAAGGGGCACCAAAGGGACCCCTCTTTGGCCTTTGTGTCACTCTCCTGTCCTCTCACCAAATTCTCCTGGACGTGCTAGAGCGCCTCCCTCTTCTCCCAGGGGTTGCAATTATGGATGAAACGTTGCAAATCGCGAGAGGTCTGTTGAAAATATTAAAAGATATTATACCGACTGTGTCTGTTCAGTGTTACTTATATTAGTAGAAGTTTTATAGAGGAATAGAGGCAAACAGCCTCAATACTTTTGAAGATTCCCCCTTAATTAATAAACACACACACACACACACACACACACACACACACACCCTAAGATCCAGGGCTATATCAGTCTAAGGCAGCTTCAAATCAGTAACACTGGCTGTTCAGAGCCCAGATCTCAACAGCTGAAAATGCTCTGATCCATCTACGCTTCAGGGGACTTTCGATTTCTCAGGGATTACCTGTCTTCTACCACCCTTTCCAGAAACTAAGACTGGGAAGGACAGTACCAGTGTCAGCACTGATTGCCCAGGCTTAGCTGCGGGCCCGTAGATGGAGACTGTGGATCGGGTCTCGGAACATCTGTGACCGTGTGGGAGTACACAGAAAGGAACAGCGTTCATCACAGATAGGAGTACAGTTGGAAACGCCTCGATCTGTAAATACCAGGAGGATTCCACACAACAGCAAGAGCAAAAACGCCAACACTTGGAAGGCTCTGCGATATCTTAGATTAGTCTTGTTAAGAAGTTTCCTTTCGTTATAGCTGAGTAATATTCCACTATATAAAAATACCACAACTTTTTTATCCATTCCTCAGTGAATGCGCATTTGTGTTGCTTCCACGATTAGCTATTACAAATTGTGCTACCATAAATATGGGTGAACATATATCACTGTGACATGATGTTTTCAGTTCTTTTAGGAAAATACCCAGAAGTAAGGAACAACTGGGATGAGAAAAAGAGAAAAGAGAAAAGGGGGAAATTATGTATATAAGTATACACAGGATAGCTAACATAGTTATACTACTGTCTTCTATTGCTTTATTGAAAGGAACAGTTCATGTTTAATTGTTTGATCAATCTTACCTGTCTATATTTGTTTACTTGAGTAACCAATTTGAAGATATCAATACGTAATTGAACAACCATTATTAATTTCCTATCACCTTGTCTGAAATTCAGTATTACTCATATTGCTTTTGTTAGTTTGTAAATGTATGTATGTTTGTTATTATGTTTTTATTCCCTTATCTTTAAAATAAAAAAATTAGTCTCATTAATACATTATGAAGTTGTGAAATTAAGGACTCAGAGTATAGCACATTGGTAGAACACTTGCCTACCAGGCTCAACACCCTGGGTTCATGGGCAGCACCACAAAAATAAAAAGGAATTATAAAATCTGGTGGATTTTCTCAGGAAAAGATAATAAATGATGTGAAAAGTCAGGATCAGAAATGACTTTTGATAAGAAAATATCAAAATGCAGATAGTGCAATCTAGAAGGGTAAACTCGCATTTAGTTGTTTTTACATTAAATTATTTTAGGTAATAGTAAATCTGTGTGCCATATTGCTGATTCTATGTATTATCAATCTATACATTTAATACCCTTGCTAGCTGCCTTACATTTTATTGAAGTTTTTTTTTATTTTTAAAGAATAATCACCAATTTATTCCTACAAGGTACAAAAGAGCACATCAAATGTCTAAACAATTTCTAGACACAAGTATTTTAAATACCAAATATTTTTTAATTTTAAAGATTTTTAAAATTTCAGCAAATGAGAAATAAACTGGATAAAAACACTGGAAGAATTGTAAGAATTTGGGACAGTAAGCAAGGGCAGTGTCTGAGGTAACAAAATGAACCAATTGCTTGAAAAAAAAAGTAATTAGAGCCACTAACGACACTGTTCTGAGTCTATCAGAAGGACACGTTGTAGCCTTCCTCCCCAGATTGGCTCTTTGATGCCCTATTTATCTTGTTCCTCAGCATTCTCTGTGGTAAAGAGCCAGCTTGGAGACAAGAAGAATGTCAGGGTAGTCAGGAGGTTTGAGGACTTTTTTAGCCGTAAAGATCAAGAATGCATCCCTCAACCTTTCTGTGTTTAAATCACTGGCTTAACGGGGGAAAGCCAAGCCTCTATCTGTAAGAAAAATGAAATACATTAATACGTGATGACTTAATTGGTCCCATGGAAAAGTCTTCATGTTTGTGACTCTGGACCTCTTGGAGGAGTAAAGCTACTGCACTCTGCCCATCCCTGTGACCCTGGATGTTCACACAGTTAACTGACTTCACGAGATCTCCTGCCCCTGTCTGTTTACCTACCAGGATCCTTGCCTGTGCTGGTGCTATTTGCCCCTTCTAATGCATACTTTTATTTCTTTGTGATTTTTAAGAGTCATTCCTGAACATTTTAAGATATCTTTATCCAAATGGATGGATAACTCAACCAAAATTAAAACATCTGATTGTTAATTTAGAAAATGAAAATACAACAAGTTTTAGAAAAAATTATATCCCCAATCACGTTTAACAGCCCTGACATTCTCATCTTCTTTAAATGATGCCTATAGCAAGCCTTGGAGTTGAAAGTTTAGAGTCAAAGCAGAACTCAGTCTCGGTTACTGATGCCCTGCTATTCTGTCTTCATAATTGCATGTGATTTTCTTCACAAAAGCAGCCAGCACTGTGTTTCAGTGGGAAAGGAATGGACATGTTTTACCTTGTGGATTCCACCAAGCTATAAACGTTTTGCTCCCAGTTTAATTAAGTTAGTTATAACTAACAATTTTTTAAAAACTAGTTTTCCTAGAGATGAATTTATTAAAAGAGTGATTATTATTAAGCCCGTATGTTGTGCCCAATACTATGCTAAGTCATTATATGTATTAGTCCCTACGATCTTCCAGTAACCCTATGCCATGAATACTATTCTCTTCTGAAGATGAGAAACAGACTGGAGATTATAAAAGTTGTTCTGGCAACTAAACTAGTAACAAATCAGATCTTTACAAAGGGAAAGAGGACCAAGAGATGGAAGGAGGGGGAGGTGGGAAGGGAGGAGGAGGGTGTAGGAACATTAAGTTGTGTTGTGCACCTGCACCTACTCCCCACAACGATGTGATCTTTATGTACTGCAAACAGGTACTAGTAAAAATACATGCTTTTAAGAATCAGATTTACCAGTTGGTTCTATCAGTCTAAACATAAAAAGACTGCCACTAGAACAGCATATTGTAACTTGTAGATAAATTTTCCTCTGAAAAATGAAACTGAAGTGATATATGTGTATATATTGTATTATATATCTGTACACAGATATTGTATTATATTTCACCTACTGAGATGGATAATACATTTCTGGCGACTTCCTTTTATTCTCCTTATCCCTACTGATATCAGCACCCAAAGTTACTGATGAAGGACAAAATTGGAGGCAACTGAATGAGATTTACTTTTTCCTCCAGCATTAAAGAGTTTTAGACATAAAGCCAGGGACAGTGATGCTGTACCTGGACACACTGCTTTAAAATGAAATAAAAGAGAGAAGTAGTCATAAGCCTTTACTTTAAGCAAAAATTACTTCAGCGACTATCTTCTCTGTTCTCTTAATGCACTAGTGGATCTGTGAAAGTCAACTACATCACCCATCTCGATGGAAACTGCCTTCCGTCCTGTGAATATTAATAAAGAAAATAGATCGCTTTTCCTCAGAGGATACAGACATGGATCTCAAAGGATCCATGTCTGTGTTGCAGAAAATAATATTCCCTAGGCATAGATATACAGACAAGCTTCTTTAAACAGAAAGCTTGATGTAGATTTCTTTCAAATGCTTTTATCTTTTGTTTTGGTAATTGGCTACTATTCAGCAACTCTGTTAAGAAGGCTTATTTGAACCAAGTTGTGAAAAATTAAAAGGCGTATAACAGATGGTCATCTTTCAAGGTGTCTTGTTAATCTAGTTTATAAAATTAATTTCTCATTTATAAAATAAGCAATTCAAACCGCAAGGGTCTTTATGCTTGTATGGTATGTTAACATGTATAAATTTATTTATTGCATTTATATGACCTAAATATTGATGTCATTTTGATTTTGGCTCCTGACAGTCTTCTATCATGAGGCATTCTTAATGACAGGGAGCCTGTCCCATGGCTATCAGCTCATTTTTCTTCTCCTCTGTCAGTGGTGCTGGCCATGGTCACTAACCTGACATTGACTAGTGATCATTTAGTAACTGCTTTTGTTTAAGGTCAGAAGAAAGGATGAAAAATGTTTCCTATTAGTAGGAAGAATTCAAACTCCAAAATAGACACATTGCTTGTGGAAAACAAAGACGAGCTCCATGCATAGCAACACCAAGCTAGGAACGAACGTATGTAGACACTTTTCCCCTAAAATGAATGTGCTGTACATGAAGGTGCTCATTTCACTTAGCGTGTGTCTGTTCCTCAGTCTCAGAGTTGAGATATTTTTCTTCATCAAATGCTGGCTATACCGTGGTAATAATAGAGTCAGTGATTGCCTGAAATGTTTCTACCCACATCTTATTGCCATGCATTTTTGTTCAAATTACTTTACCCTAAGAGTAATTCCATCTATAAGCACGGAATTAAATACAACATAGAATCAAATAAAACTAGAAGATAATTTTCTGATTTTTTTGAATCATATATCTTAATGGTTACAATAGACTTCTTTCCTTAAGCTATATCTTCCTAACTACTGTTTGGGAGACCCTGGAAAAATATAGATGATTTTTAAATGTCCCTTATCGATATCTTGACTTCCCAAGACAATCTAATTCCTGAAGTACAAATGAGAATTCTGCAGGAGGAGCTCAGAGTGCTACTGCCTTGCTCTCTTTTTTTTTGGTGTTTTTGTTTGTTTGTTTATTTGTTTTTGGTTTTGCTGCGGTACTGGGGATCAAACTCAGGACCCTACACTTGGGAGGCAGACGCTTGTGCCACGGAGCTATATCCCCAGTCCCCTATTGCCTTGATCTTGGGCCTAATTTTCTTAATGATACCTTTTATCAATTAAATAATTCATCTACCTTAGTCACTTAACCTTTCTGGTTTGGAAAAGGAAGTGAATGATATTTCACATATATGCATCTCATCAGGCAAGTCTATGAGAAGACACAGTTGAGTGAAGATGTGATATAACCGTAGCTTAATAGTTTTAAAAGTTCCAAACAGGGGCTCTGCAGTTAAATCCTGTACAGTGACAGCTGGTACTAAATCATGTGTAGCTGACTGTGGTGACCAGGACAAAAAAGGAAGAAAAGAAAGAGGGGAGGATCCTTCCCATTCCTAGAGACACAAAAATGAAGTTGAAAATGGCCTTCAAAAAGGTTCTAACCCCGGTTTTGCCATTTGCTGTACTTTGATAAACATATCTTAATCTCTCTGAGCCTCACTTCTTGTCAAGTACCATTAAAGCTTCTCCTCCATTCATTTTAGTACTTTTGAAACCTCAGTATGTGTGCAGTTATGGTATACTTTTAAGGTAGTGCTATTTCTCAAGCATAACCCTCCAGAGTTAACTCATTAACTATAGCAAGCAGTAGTGATATAGTCTCACAGAAATATAATGCTATATTAAAGAAGGAGACCGGTTGGGAGAATGAATGAATGAATGAGGTGATTAAGTAAAAATAGCCCAATATAGACAACACCTAGTGCTTTAGTCTGAATGGGTACCCAGCTCACAAATTCATAAAACCTAATACAACCTGATCATAAATGTGATGGTGTTAGGAGAAGGAGTATCTGGAACATGATTAGATCATAAGGCTGAGTGAGATTAGTGCCCTTATAACAAAGAGCATCCTCTCTTATCCAACCATATGAGGACACAGTTGGAAGGTGCCACCTATGTACAGAAACTTGATGTTGGATTTCCCCGGGCCGGAACTGGAAAAATAGAAATTTTTATAAGCCACTCAATTTATGGTGCTTTGTTATAGCAGCCTGAACAGCCAAAGATACTAGAATTGTGTCTGACACTTAGCAGCTGATAATACTGGTCAAAATCATGGATTCAGGGGCTGATTCTCAAGCTTTTTATTCATTGGTTTTCATTTAATTTTCAAAGAAAATATAGGGCACACACTGTGTTTCATATACTGTCCTCACTGGTGAAATTAACCGTAGCAAAATGTCTGAAATTCATGGAAGTTAACATCACATGTGATAAAACAAGCTTCATAGCAGTTGAAAGTCATGTTCTGGCAAATGATTTATGAGCAATTTTAATGCTTAGATTCTCAATTTTAGAATTGTACATAAGCAGTTGCATCGGGCACTATTTTAAGCACTTTATATGTATTTAAGACACAATAATTTCCTAAATAAGAAACTCTTCTTGTTCTCATTTTATAATAGAGATACCTGATAGTCAGCAAATAAATAACTTTCATTGTTTGGATTCTGAACAAAATAAGTCTGAAGAGATTTGTATTAAATGTTAGAAAATATATTTAAAATAACATTAAGAAGAACTTATACCCAGGCATTTATCTTAGTAAGGCATTTCTGTTAAAAGTAGTGAAGCAAATTACAAATAAAAATAATATATTTTGTCAAATAAGTTATAAACTGTCTAAACAGAAATAATATGTCACATTTTATTGCTTAATAAACTGAAATATGATTGGCATATTTGGTATGTAAGGAGCTCCTATACATCGGTGAAATGTACTATAGAGTCAGTAGAAAAGAAAGAAAAAACTTACAAATAAAAGAACTATTAGTGGCAGAAACTAAATGTTAAAATTGAAGTTTAAAATTTAATTTAAAATAAGATCTAATATCTCAAGTTATCAAGTGAAAGTTTTTTTGACTTGTAACACTCTCTACAGGCCAAAGAAGAGATTTATGTATTTTGAGTGTACACTTATTTCTTCAATCTTTCAAGAAAGCCATCGGCAGCACGTGCCAAGTGCTTTAAGAATTCCCAAAGATGATTTGATTTCATGGGGTCTCCCATAGAGATGTAGTAGGAAAACGCTTATCTACAAGCATTTTCTACAAATCTACCAAATTGTCATTAAAAAGTAATTTATCATTAAAATTGTCATTAAAAAGTAATTTTTGATATAAAAAAGGAAAACCAGAGATTTTGCAGCCCATTGTCATGTCAATAAAACAACTTCAAATAAATTAATTTGAAAAACATTGTTTGCACTGACCAACGCACCACTTTGAAACACATTGCTGAGGCCAAACAGCAGGCAATGATATGAATTCATAGTTAAGTTTCCTGGTGTCACATTAACAAGCTCTCTGGGGTTGTTGCCAGGGAACCCAACATCCTGAAGCCATATATCTAAGCAGGCCAGTTCCTCTGCAGTTGTCCTCATCCAGGTGGGAGGGTAATTTTGCCAAAGATATTTTTGCCACAGTAAGTGATGACTGGCTGTGAAATTATTACATTCCACTGTGGATCTATACACAGTCATTTTCTTCAAACAACTTGCAAATACTGGAACTTTGGGACAATATTAACTCAGTAACCTCTGGAACTAGATTAGCCCAACCGTAGTCTAATGAAATAGCAATCCCAACCATTAAATATGACCTTTTGGCATCCCATTGACTTCCCTTTTTAAACCCCAACTCCTGCCCTTCGTTCTCTTCTTTTTGTAACCTTTTCTCGGTAAATAGTTGCATTCATCCAAGTTTTCAAGCAATCAATCTAAATATAACAGCAAAAGCTTTCACTTTACTTGCACACCACTGGAATAACCAAAATCTCATGAAGAGAAACATGCTACTATTTTTGAAATAATGTTATTTTGTTTAATTAAACACCCAATTCTTTTAAAACACGATAGACATCATGGTGACTCTGTCGTTGTGTTTTCCACTCAAGTATTGTATGTTTATTAGTAAAATCCTGTGGAAGTTCAGGGGTTATAGCTCAGTGGTACGTGCCTGCCTGGGAAGCACAGGGTCACTTATATGAGTTAAATTTCCAATGCAAAAACGATCCTGTGGACACAAGTCACACAGTCACCAAGTCCTTTGGATCTTGCTCCATAAAAATCTCAAGCTATTCACCTTCTTCATGTCACTCCCTGTTTTCTTCATCCGTGCCTTTTTCATCTCTGTTTGCCTGTCTCCATTCGCTCTGTGTTCTTTGTGCTCCTTGGTGCCCTGATGGACAGGCCTCTTTGGAATTTCTCTTGCCTCTTGGCTTCTGGTTGGACTCGGCTTGAAGACTTCAGAAGGATTTGGAGTGTGGGGCTAAGGAAAGCTGCATCATGCCTCCCTCCCTGCCTCCTGCTAAACTGTTGACCAGAAGGGCGCAACTCTCCTTTGTAATTACTTCACTCCAGCTCTGTCAGGTTTTCATGATGCCCAAGGATTCACAAATGTTGAAGGAATAATGCTCATTTTTGTTAGTTCTAACCCACCTGGCTACGCCTACCCACATCTCAGCAAATATTTTCTTCATTAAAATGTCCTTATATATAACTCAGCAGATTGTGCCCTCTCTTTCTTACTAAGTTGCAGAATGACACACACACTTCCAAACCCCCGAAATAGCCTGCAGTTGATTTCGTGTCTACTCTCTTTCCCTCCACCCTGCTTTCATTGCCAAGCATCCTTCCCACACACAGAGTACCCGCTCTCAGAGGCAAGCGATGCCTTTCTCCTAAGGAAAATCTTCAGGATTTCCCGTCTTCACTAATAGTAGTCTCCAAGCAGGGAGTTTTTGCAAATGGACTACAAATACTTAAACACATAAGCATTTTCTGTGGAAAAATCAAAGTCCTACACCAGTATTTCTTTAAGCAATTTCCATCCTGGCTGAAAGACACCCATCCATGCTTAATGACCTTTCCACAACAAACTCCATTTCATCTTTGATAGAAGAAATGTTCCCTTGAAAACCAATAGGGTAGGATATTTTATATTCATTATCTCATTTAATACCCATTGTAATTGTGGAAGTGAAGTGTAAGGGCCTGTATAAGTTCAAAAGTTAAGGTTGAAAGTTAGACTTGAAACCAAAACTTATATCTTAAAAGCTAAATGATTTTTTTCCCAATAAGATGCTTGTCCAAAAGTTTAGAAAATTACTCTCTCCAAATGTCTCCTTGCCTCCCTAATTTTAATTCCAGGCCTCTTGCACCTACCTCCTTATAATGCACTGGCATGATTTTCTCTCTCCCATTGTAGTATACTTAGGTGTGGAAAGCTAGCCTTGAATTTTGTTTACCTTTACATTTTTTGAGATAAAGTCTCATTATGTTGCCCAGGGTTGCCTCAAAACCAGGGCTTGCCTCCTGCCTTGCCTACTTAATAGCTGGGACTACAGGCACCCACCAAACACCAAGCACAATGCCCAGTCTTTTTCTTTTTTTGGTACCAGAATATAACAGGCTGTCCGAGTATTTAACACAGAAAAAATTCTTCATTATTAATGCATTATAAAGGAATACACTATTTTAACATTAAAATAAAACAACATCTATTAGGAATTGTTACACTATAACATTTCCAAAACTGCTCATTTTTCTATGTCCTTGCCTCAGTACTAGGAGGTATTTATACAATCTGATATCAAACCATGTCACTGAGACAAACTGACCCTTTTTTCTGGTTTTATATTGTCTCAATTACCCAATAATAATTAACACAAGAATCCTCAGTTCTTCTGTTAACTTTAATTTAGTGTATATATGCTGGTAGTACTTACTTTTGCAACAATCATATATTGTAAATTACTTATACAGTGAAAAGCATTATTTATCTGTATGTCTACATTTGTAAATTCCATTGCTTCTAATTTACTCAGTTTATACATGCAATTTCAAGCATGCATATGGTGAATGGGAAAGCAGCCAAACTGCTATATTTAAATGATAAAATAAATGCATAGAAAAAAATGAAATATGTAAATAACATCCATGGACCACAAAAGATTTTGTGACAAATAAGGATTATAAAGAACCTGACTGCATCCTAATTAGTGCTATAAAATCACGTGATAATCATGCCATATTTTATGTTATGTGCCTGCCATTGTTCTGAGTGCTTTACATTTATTGTCACCTAATGAGCGCTACGATTTAATGCAATAGGCGTTATTATTTTTCCCATTTTATAGATGAAAAACGTGAAGTAAAAAAATAAAACTTGAAAAAGTCATACAACTACTGTTATCTCAAGTGGTAGTTCAGATCCAAGCACTCTAATCTCCCAGCCTGCTCAATCACTATAGACTACTATCTTCTTAAAATAAATAGCAAATCAAATTGAAAATTATTACTGAAAACCAAAAGCATTAGGAATAAAGGAGTAACCTAGCCAATATTTCTGCCCTGATTCCTGAGACAAATACAATTATGTATGTAAAAAAAGTTCAATGAAACATCACAACCGACTTCTACTAAGTATTTAATCGCATCAATAATTTCTCTCTACCCTTACAAAATATCCTCTGCATATACTTTGATTTCTCATTGGGAGGCAGTGTATTATAGTAATTAAAAGAACACTTACTAAAGCCAGTTTTCCTGAGTTTGGATTCTGTTTACAACACTTTCTAGCTGTGTGTTTCAATATCCTTATCTAAAAAATGAAAGTAATAGAGTTGATTTTATGGGGTTCTTGTGATGATTGCATCTCTTGATATATTGGAAGTATTTGACAGTGAGAGGCCCAGAATAAGTGCTAGTTATTCATATTTTCTTACTACAAATAGATTATCTTTTAGGCAAACATCCATTATGTGCTGCTGTGTAGAAATTAATAAGCAACGATTCCAATTTATAGACACATACTCTGTCCTTCAGTAATATGAGTTCTGTTTCATGACTTTCGACTCTAAAACATGGTATTGGCTTAAACATGGTATTGGATTTGGTTGACTAACAGGTTTTAATTTTCTAGCTATCTGTAAGAAATTGATAGAAGTTGCTTGGACAAACAGTTGAAATTCCTGTGATCACTCAAATGCTCAGCGGTAAAGAGTACTTTGTTGGACTCGTGGTGTGCCGGGATCCAAATTTGGTCAGACTAGATTCAGCACCATGGACAGCAATTCCCTCTGCCTCACACTGCATTATACTCTTTGTTGAGCAAATGGGTGTGTTGGGACTCGATATTTTTGAGCAAAGATGCAGCCAGAAGCATAATTCCAGTAATGTCCAATATGCACAGAAGCACTTATTATTCTCTTTAAGTGAAATAAATATCATTACGGTGTCTCAGTATGTCAAAGAAGGAAGATAAGGAATAACTAAAATTTAGCAGTGCTATATTGTTCTGCTATTTTTGTCTGTACTCAAAGGAATACATGTTGATATTTTCCTAAGTTTTTCAAAAGCCGTTCATCAATTTTATTGCACTGGAGTTTATAATAGTTAAAGTGACAGTATTTATAACATTGGTACATGTTACAACAATGTCTATGACTTTTATTTAATAGTAGTTGATCTACTGCATGAGGTTTATAGTTCAAGAATATCCTAAGAATAAATATGTGACCTTCTTTGCTGGAAGATGATTTTACCGTCAACATGTTCTCTTTCCCCCCAAAGATGTTTGCACTCTTTTTTAAAAATATTTTACCATAAAATTTAAATTCTTAGTGTGTTTCTACCATGGAAGCACAACTATTATGTTTATTTCTGCTCCTCTGCATTTAAAATAAGATAAAGTTACTACTGAATTGACCTTAACACTTGGTAAATTGTCTCCAGTGTAAAGGCAGTGAATAAACTCCCATGACAATCTTTTTTGATAAAATTTCTATCTTCACCCACACAACTAAATTTATAAAGCCTTTCAAGGTTCATTTTTCTCAGATGTTCTTTGTAGTAGTTTTCTGCAAAACTTTCCTTTAGATTTAAGATGATAGTTTATGTTTAAACTCTCTGATAAGGATAGAGTTTTCATATTTCTTTTAAAAGGTGAGATACAGAGTTCAGAGGAAAGGTTCAAGAAAACCAAACTATTCCAGAGATCAGCTGGTATAAAAAGAGGAAGATGTGACCCCCTAGAATTATACAAGGATGCATCACCACCGGCAGAGCTTGTCCAAGCCTGCTGAAGGGCCATTGGTCAACTATTGTGTAGGGGAACTGGAAAATATCAGGTGTTACCAAGTTTACAATATTCTTTACAAATCCAAAATTATAGGCTGTCCCCTTAGAGCAGAGATGCTGAAACTTGTAGACTTTTAGTGCCCAAACTGGAACCCAAAACCCACTTCTTTATCACAAAGTGCCAACACTGCAACTAAGCCTGAATACTGAGGTTTTAGTTGAGAAAAAACAACTCACATATGAACATCTTTTATCTTAAAAGAAAAGCAAATAACACACGTGCTTGTAGGTTTGCCACCACTTCCCTAGGGCTTGCTGCCACACAGAAGAAATCTAAATTTTTTTCATATATATATTTTATCTGATAGAAACACTGTCCTGTCCTGGACATCTTGCCATGTCCATCCTTTGGGCATCACCATTCTGCTATCTGCTTCCATTAATTCGTGTTTTAGATTCAACCTACAAGTGAAAACATGCAAAAAAATAATGGCCTGGCTTATTTCTTTTAGCCTAACACCCTCTAGGTTCATTCATATCATTGCAAAAGACAGAGGTTTCGCTCATTTTATATATATACCACAAACACCACATTCATGTTTTTTATCCATCAACCCATTGGAGGGACACGTGTTGTTGGTTCCGTAATACTTAAGTTATAGAGTAGCTTAAATATAAACAATGCCACATTAAGATTGCAGATATCTCTTCAATGTACTGATACCCTGAGGTAAAAGTAATTCTATTTTTAGTTTTTCTTTCTTTTTTTTTTTTTTTTTTTTTTTT
>PVLD010010899.1:0-38373 GCA_004027595.1 Dinomys branickii | reverse complement strand
CCCCAGCACTGGGGGTTTTTTTCAGATCATTTTCTTTATTAGTACATATTTTAGTACATAATGTCATAATGTTCACATTTCTTGTTGGAAGCTAGTAGGTTCATGTAATACATTTTAATTCCTTTTTTCATCCCCTTTCTCTTCCCTCCCTTCTCCTTTCATCTCTCAATCCCTTCCCTTTTCTTCTTTTTTTTTTGGTTATCTTTCATCCCTTGATGGGAACCACACTGACAGTTTTAAGGTTGTAATTTATGGTGATTTTAATTTTCATTGCCTTTATGTTTAGTGATGTTGAATACTTTTTAAATATTTTTCCTATTTTTAAGAAGATTATTTTCTTGCCAAGTGGCTTGAGCTCCTTATACATTTTGGATACTAACCCAACTTCCTATGAGTTTTACCCAAGTATTCTCTTCCATAGTACAACCAAATATTTCCACATGAATCATAACAACATATCTATAGCAATGCTAGAAACTTGGCCTTTACATTCAAAATGTATATTTAGAACATTCAGAGGAAAGCAAATAAACTACAAGTTAGCAGAATTTTTACATACAAAAACAATATCTTCAATTAACACATTAGCAAAAAATAAAAATTCTTTAAACAGAATAAAATAAAAGGAATCAAGGTTATAAAGATAAAAACTAAGAAGAAAATAAACTAGAAAATATCACTTGTTTGTTATAAGAATGGTCAAGGTAGTCTAGGTCATGTTGATTTTACAAACACTGAAAATCTCCCCCTTTAAACCACAAAGGCTTGCTTCTCACTGTTTGTGCCTGACAAAGAATCAGCAAGGGGGCAGATGTCTGCCACCTTACAGTGTCTCCATCCTAATCCAGAGTTTTCTGGTTTATCAGGATAGGAGAGAGTAAGTTAATGGGAAAAGGTGCACTGGCTTTTAAATGCTTTCACCCTGAAGTATTTTGTTCAAGTTTATTCACCACAAATCCCTTCACCACACCTAGTTACTAAAAGGTATGTGCAAGAAAAAAGAGAAAGATAAAGTTTTACAAAATGTTGGTAAATTCTTTCACAGTAGCTGTTACAAAAGCAGAAATCCAATGAGAGGCAACACAAAGACATAAAACTGTCACATGTGCACCTATATGTATCTGCAATTCTACGTCATTCATGATGGATACATTCTGAAAACTACATCATTAGACAATTTCATTGTTGTGCAGATATCACAGTGTGCTTCATCACACCCAGATAATCCAGCCTGCTACACATCTAGACTGCACACCACAACCTACGGCTCCTCTATGTCATACTTATGTAGTGTGTTACTGCACTGAGTACTGTAGACAACTTTAACACAATTTTGTGTACCTACACACATCCAAACATAGAAAAGATACAGTAAAAAAAGCAATAAGAGCTATTTGTGTCCAATATAATGTTACAGGACCACTATTGCAGATGCAGTCCATCATACACCACAATGTCCCACTCCCTGGCCCATGGCTATGCACATATCTATATATGTGTACTTGCATACACAGACCACCAGTATAGCATCGTTGTCAGGCTGCAGAAAGCATGTAATCGTAGAAATCTACATGGAGTTCATGCATTTGCATGGTTGAGACTCCCTCTTACCTAATAAGTCGGTCCTTGTAATACATGAAGCCTCTGTAATTTGTCAAATGTGCCTCTGAACAAGGAGCCCAGGATTATTCATTCTAAGGTAGGACAGCCTCGTCATATTCATTGTATAAACAAGCTTTCTTCACAGGATACCACATCTTTGAAAGAAAATTGACTTTCCCCTCAGCTAGCAGTTGTGGGTTTTGGTAACTTCTGAGAAATGCAGCAGGAACATTTGGTAAGGGAGGGGGAGAGATGGATCTAGCACAACACACTCACTGACTCTTGGGGAGGAACTTCTCTATCAGGAAAGAGTAAGCAAAAAGCTCCATTCAGCTCAAAACAAGGCTGAAGTACCTGATTTAACAAAATGCTACAGGGACAGCTGTGTTCTTGGAGAGAAAGATGAACAGGTAGGAGGGGGCTCTCTAAACTGTAACTGAAAAAGGCCTCCTGGAGGAGTCAAGAAAGATGGAGAAATAAGGTGCCTTGGGTGTGAGACAGTGTCCTCCCTTTAAATATGACAACTGCTGTCTTTGCCAAAACCAAGAAAACTATGTTTTTGGGTAATGTAAATTTGATCCTTCAAGAAAATATTCATGTTTTTATTCTAGGAGAAGCAGCCCTCAAAGCAGGTAGTATCAAGTCTTTGATATTCTTTCCTTAAACTGTTCAAGCCCATCACTGAGGATAAGTGAAGAAAACTTCCATGACTGAGGGCCCTGTAGAGATCACTGTGGACTTGTGCTTGACTCCACAGCCGGAGAGGTGCAGTGGCTGGTTTCCTGTTCTTGGACATTGTCCCACACAGAGGAGACACAGAGCCCATGGACGCCCTGGGCACTTTGCAGAGCTGACCCATCAACAGTCCTTGTAGATCTTTGGCCTATGCACGTCACTTACTCTATTTTCTTCATCTCTAGAACAGACACGTTGGTATCTGCAGTTTCTCTCACTATGGCATTGTGAACATCAAATAAGTTCAAATGCGTACATGGGTAGGAAAAGCCTCTCAAACTACTGAAGATTTTGTCACCAAAAATGCTCATACTGAGTATTTAACCTATGTTCTCTCTTTCTCTTTCTCTCTCTCCCTCTCTCTCTCTCTCTCTCTCTCTCTCTCTCTCTCTCTCTCTCGTTGTGTGTGTATGCGTGTGTGCGTGTGTGCGTGTGTGTGTGTGTGTGTGTGTGTGTGTGTGTGTGTGTGTGTGTTCCAATACCTGGATTACATGTTTGATATTTAAGGTGCATCCTGAGTAAGAATATTTCTTTCAGGTCCCCCTCTGCAGCAAACAATTTTACCTGTAGAGTTCAGAGAAATGAGAAGGCTCATTTTAAAAACTAAATCCTTTTAAGGAAAAAAAAAAATAGAGTGCTAATGTTTTTAGTAGTCAGTACACCAGCCATTAAACCAATTTTAAAACATAAATACCTGTACTTTTTGTGTAGAGCTATTCATAACACAACTGACAGTACTATACTAACGTTGTGATCTTAGACTTGGCTTGATAATTTTATAGAGTTGTAGTATACTGAGCTCAAAAGGACCTCAGAAATTATATATACAGTACCATGCCTTGAAGAAAAAAGAAAAACTAAGGCCCTGAAAGGTTAAGTGGCTTATTGTGATCTATTCCTTATTTCATAGAATTATAACTTTTAAATGACAGTCACTTTACAAAATGGTGAATTTTTGAAATCCTCATTAAGAAGCTTCATCAAGTTTACTGATTAGAGAAAATACCTACTACTCCTACAATGATGAATGAATAGAATGGTAAACATTTTTCTTCAAAATTCAGTGATATATAATACATAATATCCATGAATAATATAATGTATATATTCTATTTTTCCCTGCTGGCCATGAAGTAAACAGCTTGTTTCACAGCATGGTTGCCACCATGATGTATAGCCTTAATTAGTCAAGTGTTGTTGTGTTTTAAATACTCAGTAATGTATAAAAAACCCTACTTTAAATAAAATATTAAAAGTAAAATAGGAAGACTACTTAATGTATCAATTAATACTGAAATATTTGAATTCACTACCTAGAGTTTATCTCCTAATATAAATACCCATTCTTTAAAAAATCGTGAAAATTATCTAACAGATTCTCATGTGTCCAAAATGTATAAATTATAGGTGTGTCTGTGTATCTTGTAAAATAGCTAAATCAACTTATGCTTTAGATTTCTTTTAAAAGAGAGCTACAATGGTACCACACTGGGGAGGAAGTTTATAGTACATTGGCCGTTAGAGATGTAAGGGGTTAAGTATGTACTGCCCTCCGAAGACTTTTATACTGAGTGCTTGACAACCAGTGCAGAAATACTCAGCGATGGGACCTTACGAGGCGACCGGATCATGAAAGCACTAGCCTCACCAGTATTTCCCTTCTTTTGGAAAGCACTCATCAGTAGTCTGTCATACAATTACGTTGGGAAAGACTTAGAGCTGAGTGTTTTAAAGTAGCAATCTTAGTAAGACTTGTGTTCAATAGGACCAAATTAGGAATTAGGCATTCTCTGTAGTAAATCATAAAGGGAGAAGTCTATGTGATAGAGACAGGGACAGCAAGAGAAATGTTTTTAATTCAATTTTCATTCCTTCTCGTAGAATAATGAGAAAACCCTCTCAGAAAAAAAATGTTTCAATATTTGAATCAATATCATTATGTTGATCTAAGAGGTTATAAAATACTGAGTTGAAATTTGTCCTCAAATTCTTTATGAGAAGCTCAGCATTCAACACTACATTTATTGACAAGACATGGCCAGTTATATGTGAGTGGCATCAATGGGCCTTGACTCCAAAGGCTAAGTAGAGGAGAAATGCACGGCGGTGGCGCCTTACATGGCTGGACAGTATGGCTCCACATATGGCGTTACACCGAGAGGGGCATCCAAAGCCTCAGGCTGTCCTGACATCAAGAGGATAAAGTAGTTCCCATAGGACTTGAACACAAATTGAATGAGCTCCAACATCTGTACAAAACTCATTTAAGATACTTGATATTTGAAAGCTGTTTCATAATGAGTGTGTTAATTGCCCACTTAATAAAGAAGTGCCACATCTGACATTGCTTTCAGCTTGGCCATCAGGAGCAAAGTTTCTGTATAGCTTTATCTCCACTCCCACACAACTTCCTCTACTTCAAATCTTCTATTTTTATGGATGATTGGTTTAAACACAGAAAGTTTTCTGGCTCTTCTTACTGATCTTCTGCTGTGGTTAGGGATACTGTAACCTCTGCTGCCTGAGTCCTCTACCAAGGATATACATGCTCAGTTTGTGCTCTCCCTTCATTCACCCAAATTAAAATCATCTTTTTAGATGGATGTGAATCCTTTTGCTTGTTATAAAGTGAAGGCCATCTGTTTATTTTATTTCTTTCTAAAATCTTAGCTGAATGTAAACATAACAACGAATTTACTGACCAAATATGTTGTTGTAATTTAATTTTCACCCAGAAAAGATTTGAATTTTCTGTTAACTTTAGAAGAACCATTCATTTTGCTACTGAAAATAGTTTTGAACTCTTATTAAATCTGCAAATTTTCTCAAAAATGTCCTCACAGCCTTATATTCTTTGGCTTCTCTTATCTGCCACTGTCTTTGCCTTTCATTTAGAAGCTCAGTCCCACAAGGACACTGAACCTGGCTAGAAGAAAGAATGTCCTGGGAACTGCATCTCATCAGAATTCCTGATCTGAATAAAATATGCCATGTTTAGTTCCATAGCCAGTGATCTGGGTAGAATTATAAATCTGGATCTCCATTTTGCAACAGACTTCTCTCACCTTCCCTTCTTCTCTTTGTAGATTCATATAAGATGACATGGATTGTGTCTCCAATTCTACAATGAGCATTTCATGTTCCTTATGTACATTGGCATCTAAACACCAGCCGACTTTGTTAGAATCCTGACAAGTAGAACATCATTTATATTACATACAAGAAGAGTCTGAGGCCTCTATTCATGTACTCAAACTATCCCCCTCCAAAGCAGAAGATTACTTTGGAAACTAATACAACTCTTTCCCCAGATTTAAATATGATTCCTACTAAGATACCAAGCTGCCAAACTCATCACCTCCTAAATTAGATTTTCTTGTACACTGATGCTTGCTCAAATCAATCTCAAATTTAAGATTCACCTTTTCATTCTAGCCCACTCCAGTCTCAGTGAATTGTCATCACTGCCCCCATCTCGTTGTATATTTTTTAATGTGTACATTCCTTGTGTGGTGTTGGTGCATGTAGGTGACCCGTCTTAATTCCTTTTTTCATCCCCTTCCCTTCCTTCCATCCCCCAACCTCCATCTCTTGATCTCCTTTCCACTTGAGAAAAATTGATTTCCCTATATTCTACTATCTTTTAATTTGCTTTTTATTTATAATTTTAATGTCTTATAAAAGAAACCCTGCGATATTTAAGCCTGTGTGTCTGATCTCTTTCACTTAACATTACAGTCTCGGGGGGCATCTATTTTCCTACAAATGACTCAGATTTATCTTTCTTCATGGGAGAGTAGTACTTCATTGTGTAAAAATATCTTTTCTTTATCCATTCATCTGTTGATGGACATATAGGCTGGTCTCAAGATTTGACTAATACAGATTGTGATGGTAATTCAAGTCTTATGTCCTACCTTCAGTTCTCACTGGAAATTCTCCCACCCCCTGCCCACTTAGTACATGTAAATGAAGGCTACGGCATTAGACAGCTTCTTCACCCTCATAGAATCTACTATCTTTGCCATACACCTGTGTCTACCAACTTATCTCCACTTTTACCATCAAATGTATTGCTCTCTTCCGCCCACAGACTATGCCTTTTGCAGTACCCTAACTCTAATCTGCATAGCTACTTTTCTTTGTACTAGATCTCACTGTCAACATACCTATGTGCTATTGCATTTTCCACCGTAAAAATTGTCTCTTGCGGCTATAGTCTTATTTTCCTGGCTCCCTTTAAAACAAACTTCATGTATTCTTGAGTTCTACTTTTATGCTCCTTGGCTGTGTCTAGAATTCACTGCAATCAGGATTTCATTACATCCTAGAACACTCTTTGTCAAGTTGATCAATGACCTCTGTATCACTTCTGCCATCATTTTATTTTCAGTCATCTCGTTAGAATTCTTGAAAACATTGGGAGTAATCAATTACTTCTTCCTTAAAATGCTCCCCTTGGCCATTGGCTTCTGGATGCCATACCACACTTGTATCTCTCATGGCTCACCAGTCTCTATCCCAAAAGTTATCCATCAAAACATTTCCTTCGTAACTTCTAAATACTGAGTACCCTAAGGGTTATAGTACCCGTTTCTACCTTAACTTTGAGGACTTTAAACTTGCACAACCAGATTCAACTTCCGCCATGTGCTTCAAATTAACATATGGAAAGGCAAAAATCTTCTCAAACCAATCTCAGGCCCAACATTCTGTTCGAGCTTCCTCACTTCAGTAAGTAGCACCACCATTTATGTGCACCATTTCAGCATTCCACTTTCTGACATATTTCATATCATGTCTATCAAAAAATTCTGTTAAACAAGTTTAACCTACATATTACTGCTTGTTGTCCTATTTTTTTATCCTGTCCTATTTCTGTCCTATTCTGAGTAATCTTCACTTAAAACCACTCCACTGGTCACAGTGTCACAGGGGACATGACCAGGAGCCTGAATCTGGGACCTGACTGTCAGCATGTGTTTACCTGCACACTATCAAAAGTACTTAAAATGCTCATAAAAATAGAACAATGAGTTTATTCACAAATTGGCCAAATTGGGAAAGCAACTAGTCATTCTCCTCTAAATCACAAAAGCATTTTATATCTAGGACAGATAGGACAAAAGCCTAGAAATATGCCTTTGTAGATTCAGTCAGACTCTAGCCCATCACCTAGAAAAACTGCTGAAAGTCGGGCTTTGTTGAAACTTCCTTGCAACCACAGATGAAGGTATAAATTTTTCTCTCAGCAAGAAAAAGCTAGAGAAATAGCTTAACTTTATAAATCTTAAATTTAGAGAAAAAAACTAACAGAAAAATAGCAATGAAGATAAAAACAAAACAACACAAAAACGACATCAAAACAAAATGGTAGGGCTGGAGGTACAGCTCAGTGGGGTAAGTGCTTGCCGCTAAGCACTAAGGCCCTGAGTTCGATCCCCGGTCCCGGAAAAAAAAAAAAATGGTAGGGATGAACAATGATGGCTACATTACATACTGTTATCTTCAACGATGTGGCTCAGTCCACCAGAGGTAAGAAGGTAAGATTGAGCCAACAATCAAATTTCACCTTCTCAAATTTGATAACATCCTGAATATTTCTCTGTTTCTCTTGTAATCTTCTTCCCCTCAGAGAACCCACTGGGATATTAAGACATTCAAGGTAATCATTCCTTACCATAAATTTACAAAGTTCTAAGATTATTTGAGCTGGTCCTGGCTGACTCCCCATCAATTCCTCTTCCTCCTCTCACTCTGATTCCCTAATGCCAGCCACACTGGATAGGAATGTTCATTCTCCAGCCAAGTGCTCTCCTGACTCAGAGACTTACAGTGGACATTTTCTCTCCCTGGAGTCTTCTTTCTTTGGGTATCCTCTCCTTTGCTTCATTCAGCTCACAGTTCAAATGTGACATCTTTCAAGAAGGCCTCTTAAAAACCCATTGAAAATAGTTTCATATGCTACATTTCCTTGAATTTTTTATTTCATGTAAATTGCCACAGAAACAAGTGAATCCAATTAATTTTGCTTAAAAATATCAGACAATTTAGAGAAAAGTTCAACTTTGTTCATAGCATTATATAAACAAAAATCCATTCCGTGGACTGATTTTAAGAGTTTATGCTGCATTTGGAAAGCACAGAACATGTCCACACTACCTGAAAACTTTCTCTTCTGAAAACACTGCATAAAAATGTTCTGAACTTAAAGCACATTACACAAACTACAATCATGTTATCTGGGGAACTCTGAGAGGTCATTGTTGGAAAGAACAAGGGTGCATCTCCAATACATATTAGCACACAACCAAGGGTATTCTCAGATGCTAAGTATGTTCATACTGTGTGTTAAATATGTCATCTTCAACACTTGCATCGTGATGATATTATTTTCAGACTGTATTTTGGAAATTCTTGCCTTTAATAATTGAATTCATAAACAAATTGGATGGTATATTTAAATATTAGATGGTATATTTAAATATTCATATCCTCTTGTTTTGGGAGGTAAATTTGTTGGTTTTCGTTTTGGTACAGGGAATCAAACTCAGGACCTCACACTTGCCAAGTAAGGCACTGTGCCACTGAGCTCTATCCCCAGCCCTTGGGAGATAAATGTGACAGAGAAATATACAAGGTCCAAATGTCAGAGCTTGAGTCTTAGTTTCACCATTTACTACGTTTGGGACCATTAGTTAGTTACCTGATGCTAAAACCTCGCTGACTTCATTGACCTAAGTCATGCAGCTTATCTGATTTAAAATGAGCCTGGATAATTTTTTTTATTTTAAAAGAGCATAGAGAAAAGGAACAATAGCGACATACCAACATCACAGAAATAAACAAAACAAGAACATTAAAAATGGTACAGGTTTCAAAACAAACTGAGAGGAATCAACAGTTGTTGTTATATTACATGTTGTTATCTTCAACTATGTTGTTCAGATTACCAGACATAAGAATGGAAGATTGTTTAAACCATTGAAGAGAATAAAAAATTATTAAATAGAACATTAGAGATAATACAGAGTTTCACTAGAAAACATCATAGGAATTCATCAATGATTGTTCTATTGCATATTGTTGTCTCCCAATCAGTTGCTCAGATTACCAGATATAAGCATGCAAAACTGGTCAAAATATAAAAAATTTTAAGCATTAACTGTTCCTTTCAACATACCATCAGACATCAGTAGTACAGTTTCCCCAGTTACATACATATTTTGCCTTTCTTCTTTCTTTCTTTTTCTTCTTTGCCCCATCCCAGTTATTCCTTCCTTTGAGCAATTTCCTTTCCTTTTATATGATCTCTTATACATTTTGGGTTTTCCTTACTCTTTCAAGTTCTTACACCAGAGAGACAATATGATGTTCACACCTGTGGGTCTGATTTATTTCACTTATGAGTATGGTCTCAGAGTTTGTCTTTTCTATAGCTGAGTAATACTCCATTGTATAAAAATACCACATCTTAATCTTATCAATTCCCCAGTTGATGGGTATTTGGGTTGTTTCCAAGATCTAGCTATGACAAATTATGCTGCTGTAAACATGGGTGCACATATATCACTGTGGTATCATGTTTGTAATTTTTCTGGGAAAATACTCAGAAGGGGAATAGCTGGGTTAAGTGGGACTTTCAATCTGAGTTTTGCAAGGAATTTCCAAACTGATTTCCACAGTGGTTTCACCAACCTACACTCCCATCAACAGTGCAGTAGAGTTGCTTTTTCCCCACAGACTCGCTAGCATGTTACTGGTTTATTTCTTGATGCTGGCCATTCTTTGTGGGGTGAGATGAAATCTCAGAGTTGTTTTAATTTGCATTTCTCAAATGACTAATGATGTTGAACTTTTTTATATATATTTATTTCCCATTTGTATTTCTTCATCTGAGGAGTGTATATTCATCTCAGATGCCCATTTTTGGATTGGGTCTTTGAATTTTGGTGGCCTGATTTTTTTTAATTCTTTATATGTTCTAGATAGAATTCCTGTGTCTGAGGGGCAGTTGGCTAAAATTTTTTCCCAATTTGTAGGTTTTCCTTTTACTCCATTGGTGATTTCTTTTCATGCACAAAACTTTTCAATAAGATGAGATCCTAGTTGTTGATTCTTTGAAGCATTTCCCATGCAGTTTGGTTTTTGTTCATGAACTCTGTGCCTACCCCTATGTCTTTAAGATTTTTACCTACTTTCTCTTCCAGTAGATTTAGTGTTTCTGTTTTAGTATATAGATCTTTGATCCACTTTGACTTTAGTTTAGTGCATGGTGATAGGCATGGGTCTAGTTTTAGTCTTCAGCATGTAGAAAGTCCTTGTTTCTAGCATGACTTATTAAAGAGGCTATCTTTCTTTCACTGAACATTTTTTACCCCTTTGTCAAAGGTAAGGTGGCTGAGTTTGTTAGTACTTGTGTCTACATTTTGTAAGCTGTCCCATTGATCTTCAGGTCTGGTGTGTTTTGCCAGTAGCTTTCTGATTTTATCACAGTAGCTTTGCAGTATAATTTTAAATCAAGAATTGTGATGCCGCCTGCCTTTCCTTTGTCGCTGATAATTGTTTTTGCTATTTTAGGCCTCTTATGGTTCCAGATGAATTTTAGGAATGTTTTCTCTAGATCTATGAGGTATACTAATGGTATTTTAATTGGAATTTCATTGAATCTGTACAATTTTAGGAGTATAGCCATTTTCACAATGTTGGTTCTTCCTATCCATAAGCAAGGAATATCTTTCCATTTCTGAAATCCTCTTCAATCTCTTTTTTCAGAGTACTATAATTTTCACTGTATAGATCTTTTACTTCTTTTGTTAGATGTATTCCTAAGTATTTCCTTTTTTATATGCTATTATGAAAGGTGTGATTTCCCTAATATCTTTCTGAGTTTGTTTGTTGTTTGTGTACAGGAATGCTATAGATTTTTGAGTGTTGACTTTGTATCCAGCTATGCTATTGAATTTGGTTATTAAATCTATAAGCCTTTTGGTGGAGTTTGGGGGGTCTTCCATGTAGAATATCATGCCATTTCCTTATACTGATAATTTCACTTTTTCCTTTCCTGTCCTTATTCCTTTTATTTCTCTCTCTTATCTAATTGCTCTAGGTAATTTCTAGAACTATATTGAATAGGACTGATGACAGTGGACATCCTTGTCTTATTCCTGATTTTAAAGTGAAAGCTTTTAATGTTTGACCATTTATTATGATGTTACCCATTGATTTGTCATAGATGATTTTGGTCAGATTGAGGTAAAGACCATCTTTTCCTATTTTCTGTAGGCTTTCTTTTTACCATGAATGAGTGTTGGACTTTATCAAAGGGCTTTGATAAATTTTATACCGTGCTGCTTGCATTCAAATAATACACCTGATAATAACTATTGAAGGACAAAGTTACCTTACCTTACTAGAATATATGACAGCAAGACTCTGGAAGAGTTAATATATGCATCAAGTCCTTGTCTTCCTATCATATATATAAGGAATGTTTTATAAGAACTTGTTTCATATTCAAAAGATAAAAGCTGTTACACTAAAACAAAACTATATCATTTCTTATTGGCAAAACAATTTCCTAATGTAGTCTGAAATCCCGGTAGTCATGGAGCAGTTACACTAGGTAAATTCCAAACTACTAAGGGAATTATTCTTGTTTCATGGACTTCATAATTTATAGTCCAGTTAAATGTCTGTCAACTTCTTTAAGTCACAGATTAAATAAATGATAGATTAAAGGTACAAGAAGTAGAAAACAATAGAAGAAAGAAAACCATGGTAGCAAAAAACATATGCTAGGACAATTGTAATTTCTTGATTACTTTTTACACTTTCTTTTTAGAAATGTTTTTATGAAATTAGTGTATCAAAGTGCTCTTCCAATATTGGATTATTAAGAAAAAGATCTCAAATGACCTCAATTAGTATATTCTATTTAATTACCTGGAAAGTATCGATATGACCTTATTACTGAATAAAATGCGTAAATTTTAAACTACTAAATGATGCTAATTCTTGGAAAGTACTGTGGTATCATGTTTTTAGTTCTTCTGGGAAAATACTCAGAAGGGGAATAGCTGGGTGAAGTGGGACTTCCAATCCTAGTTTTGCAAGGAATTTCCAAACTGATTTCCACAGTGGTTTCACCAACCTACACTCCCACCAACAATGAGGATGTTATGCATAAAAAAAAAAAAACACTCTTACCTTGTAGAATAACCGTATTGTGTCCAATGGTCAAAGCAGTACAGCACAATCGGTGAAAGGGACTCTTCTCTGCAACCTGCCTCCTCTTCCGGGGGTGCTCATACTACAACAAAGTCTCTCTCAGTATCTTTTATGCTGTTATAGTGAGACAATGAACTTTTTTCCTTAGATGTAAGAATTTTACTCACATGCTTACATATTATGCCATGGCTTTAAGAAATGCAAAAACTGACAGATGCTCTAATTGGGATTTGCTCTTGAATTCAGGCAAACTCATATAATTGAGAGATGATGTGATCCTTTGGTGTGCAGATTCTAGCTTAAAGGATGTTCCTCTCATGGTGCAATTTATTAACCTCTTTTCACCTTTCATGCATATCTTTACAAGAAGCCTAAGAACATTAGCATTTGCCTGAGAGATAAGCATTTTTTTCTGTTTAGCTTGGTAATTCCACCAGGAACAACATTAAGATTTAAATAATTGAGATTCAGCTCATCATCTACCTGATAGATTGGTCCTTTGCCCATGGTATTTAATATTGTGTTTTTCCATTTTCATCTCTTACACTAACAGTATGAGGCAAAGCAGCGTGCAAAAACTCAGCTATGTTTTTACGGGAGGCTTAATGATCCTATACTTTACCTGGACCTACAACCTCTTCTATTTGGGGAATTCTAGGAGGATCTATCACACCACGTCATGCTGCACATTTGCTTTCTCTGGTCCTTAGCCAAACCATGAATAAAACCATGCTGATCCTCTAAATCCGATCAAGAAGCCTCTTTCTTTCAGTACCCTTTAGCACCTGGTAACTGTTTCTCCCCCACCAAGAAGTACCAGTATCACGGCAAGCAGGATTTCAAATTTTCTATTTTTCCTTCTTGCCATTAGAAGTGACTGTCCTGTGTACCAACTTCTCCAGATCCTTCTTCCTGATAGAAAAATTGGTAAACGTTACCCCACCTGAGAAAGATACATATATATTACCAAGCACTTTTCGTTTGGTACATAAAAGCAAAGATCAAAGGTAAGAGTTTCAATTGAAGCAGTTAGGGAAGAAGATTATGTGTGTGGGATGGAATGGGGAAAAATTTTTTCAGTGGTCTTCAGACCATACAAATTTTGTGGCCAACTGATTTTCCTGTACATAAATTGGTCTTGCAGGCTTTACTTCACAAAGTCAGCATCAGAATGTACAGTAAATTTTAACAGGAATTTGGAAGAGGCCCTTCCATCAGGCAACTGAGATGTAGGAAGAGCTCCTATAAATATCATTTCGGTGAAATAGTTCCATTTTCTTTGTCATTGATAGTTCCTTTGCATTTTAAATAAACCTTTGAAGGTACCTGATAAATAATTCATACTGCTATATCCATATGTTTCAACTTTTGTTTTAGAGTAGTGATTATGGAAAGCATTTCTAAATAACTCATAAACCTCACAGGTAACTCATAGGTAACTCATACACCTCACCATTAAACTAGATCCTCACATTACATTGCTACTAGAAAATGTTAGTAGTTCTGTTTTCCAGATCTCCAATTACCTAATGGAAACATAAGGCTGCTGAAATGCGAGATACTAAAGGTCACTGATAGATTAATTGGCTTCCTTAAAAAAAGTATTTGCTTACTTTATAGTTCCTTGAAAAATATCACAGTAAGTCATGTGGTTTGCTAACATATTTATAAATTAAGTTGCACTAGCACTTTGAATTGTTACTTGCCTTTTTTTTCTTTCTTTCTGATTGAAAGGAGGAAAGAAATCTTAAAAGTTAAAAATAAGTGCAGCAGGTGTGATGGCAAACACCTGTAATCCCAGCACTCAGGAGGCTGAAGCAGGAGGATCACTTCCAGTTCAAGGCTAGCTTAGGCTATGTAGTGAGTTCATGACCAGCCTGGACCACAGAGCAATACAAATATATATATATGTGTGTATATATATATGTGTGTGTATATATATATATATATATATATACCTGCAAAAAGTACCATGAAATACATTTTAAAAGAACTAATTTAGTAATTAGTATCCATTTAAAATTGATAAACTAATAATTTTAATGATTAGTGTAATCATTTTTAGTGATTAGTATAATCATTTTTAATATTGACTACTTCATGGAATCAATAATGCATTAAATAATGTTAAAGCATACCTGCATTACTTCATTAGTTCATTTCCTGTATGAGTATTTCATGAACAGTAGCTGCTAATGTTACAGATGTTGGAAATATAATAGTTGAAAAAAGTCCCTGCCCTTGAAGGTTACATTCTTGAAAAGAGATATACCAAGAGATGAACAACAACAACAACAACAAGAACCCCACTAAAAATAATAGAGCACCCAATGGCCATGCTGGGGGTGGAGACAAAGCAAGGGAGGTGGGTAGGAAGTGCCAAGGCAGGAGGGTGTCACTGTCAGTATAAGTCACATAATGTGGGAAGTTCTTGATAGAATGACAATATCTGAGAGAGATCTGAAGGATGTAGGGACGAACAGTGTACGTATGTTGTATGTGTGTTGATAAAGTTCCTTTCAGTGCACCAGCAGTGAAAGTAGAGTACATAAGGCAGAGAAAGTCAGAGAAATAACTGGACAAGGAGCTGTAGAGCCTTTGAGACACTGTAAGGCCTTCATTTTTACTAACTCAAGAGAACAGAATTCTGAGCAAAGGAGTACCATTATCCGACTCCTCTGTAAGAAGCACCGTTTGAGAGTGCAGTAAGCAAGGCAAAGGGAAAAACAAGGCAGCCAGGGCTGAGGCTGGACCAAACCGGCCGTGACTTGCACAGCGAGCTACTTGTGGAAAAATTAATGATGTCTCCGAAAACATTACTGACCTCAGAAATTGTAAGAAGAGAGCTTTTGTTCAAGAAATTAGAAGAGGGGCTGGCATATTTGAGATTGGAAGATCAGGATTGCAGTCCGACATGCTGATTTTGAACTCCACACCAGAGAGCGGAGGTGTAGACTATGAGCAGGCAGGCAGGGGCAAGAGTCGGGTCTAGGAGAGAAGAAATGGGTGAGGGAACAGCAGAAGATGCAGATTTGGGATTCATCACCACAGAGATGCTACTTCAGCTATTAAGACATAATGAGATAACGTAGAGCCTGAGATTAGATAGAAAGAAGTGGAAATACTGAGGCCTGCTGATGTCTAATGGTTTATTGAAAGGAACAGTGAACGCTTTATATTTTTTTTATTTATGTATTTATTGGGGCTGGGGATATAGCTCAGTGGAATAAGCACTTGCCTAGCAAGCGCAGGGTCCTGAGTTCGATCCCCAGTACCGCAAAAAAAAAAAAAAAAAATTAAAAAAAAATAAAATAAAACAAACATATGTATTTATGTACTTTTGACCAATTTTGCACGCTTATATCTGGTAATTTGAACAACTAATATGAAGACAACAATATGCAATAGAACAACCACTGCTGAATTCCTGTCATCTTGTTTAGTGAAGCTCTGTATCATTTATGTTTTCTTTCTTTTGTTTTTACCTTTCATTCTCTTTAATAGTTCGATGAATCTTGCATTCTTACATCTGGTAAGCTAAGCAACTTCGTTGAAGATAAAAATATGTACTATAACAGCCACGGTTCATCCCTATCATTTTGTTCTGAAACCCTGTATCATTCTCGTTGTTTTGCTTTGTTTTGCTTTTGTCTATGTTGTTGGTATTTTGCTATTGTTCTTTATTATTATTATTATTCTCTAAAAACAAACAAATAAAAAAGAAGAAATACTGAGGCCTATGAACCCCCAGTCAAGAGGGCTAAAAGATAAGAAGAAACCAAGAGAAAAGAATGAAAAGAAGCTGCTCATCGATGTAAGCACTGGCAGAACGGTGCATGTAAGTTAGGTTGCATTAGCGTTTTGAATTGTTACTTGCTTTTTTCTTCCTTTCTGATTGAAAGAAGGTCAAGAAATCTTAAAAGTTAAAAATACTTGCACCAGGTATGGTGGCACACACCTGCAATCTAAATAAAATAATGTATTAAAATTAAATATTAAAGGGCCAATAAAGTATTTACAAGAGGGGGAAAATTTATACTATGTCAAATATTATGGATGTGTCCAGGTAAATAAGGACTGATAAATGACCACTGGATTTTAAGAAAGGAAAGTTATTTCTGGCTTTGACCAAAGCCATGCTGCTGGATTTGAAGGTATACATTCCAGATGAAAAGGGCTAACTAATCTGGTTTAGAAATATAAAAATGTTTACAATAAACTACCATCAATTCTATTTCTTCTGTTAGACCAGCTGAATATAAGGTTTATTGATAAAGAAAACAACAAGAATAGGCAGTAAAATACTAAAATGAAAAAAGCAACATGGATTAGGAAGTGTTTTGCTGTGCTAGCTATTAAAACACATGTTATGGATTATTTAATTAAGACAGTGTAGCATTAGACCATGAATAAGCTGGCAGACCCATGGAGCAGAACTGGAAAGTACAGAAACAGAACTAATCCTATAGGAAAATTTTGCATGTGATAAGAGTGGCAGCATAAATCACTGGGAGAAAAATTGCAATAAGTTGCACTAAAATGACTGAATAGACAGCTAAATCTGTTCCTCACACTGTACACTATGACAGACCTTAAATGAGTCAAAGCTTGGAATTTTGAAGATAAAGTCACTTGGGTACTAGAAGAAAACAGGTCCAAATTCTTCTGTAACATAGGGCTGGGGAAAAACTCTTCTGACTACACTTAAACTCACGATGCAGCAAGAGAATAATTAATAATTTGGATAAATAAAACTTTAGAATCATAAATACACAAAAACTGTGGTTTCATGATTGAGAAAAAAAGAAAAGCCATAGAAATTGTTTAAAATTACAAATCATATTTTCAACTTCATACCAATATTGCTAATATTTATATATCTTTTTTAAACAGAAAGGAAAAACCAATAATCAGAGAAAGTGAATAGGGTATCAGAAAAGATATATGACCAGAGAATTTTTGAAAAGAGAAATGATTCTTGAACCTATAAAAAGACCCATAACAGATCTCTAGCACTGATAATGAAAAAAATTTTTAAACTCTGAAATATCATTTCTTTGTTATAGGGGAAATGTGAAAGTTGAATAACATGCTTTGCTGGATAGTCTGAGGGGTAGCCAAATGTTACATATAAATAGTGGAGTGTGTGCAATTTTATAGAAAAGAGGAAAAAATATCTGTCTACTGCTGTGAACAAGTTTCCAGGATATATTGTCAGGAAAAAGGTAAATAAAACTGTACATGGACTACTACCCTCTCCTTAAGAAAGTGGGATGGGTGGCGGGGCATGGTGGTACTCACCTGTGGTCCCAGCACACAGATCACTGCAAGTTCAAGACCATCCTGGACTACATAGTGGTGCAAGAAAGACAAACAAACAAACAAAAGTAATAGAAGGAAATGAAAAAGGAGTTAGGGTGGGTTGTGTACAACTCCCCACGAGAAATGTAATCGGTGTGTACTCCAAACCCATACTGAGAAAAATAGAACGGTAACTGAATCAACAGAGGAAATTAAAACCCATCATAATCCATCTCCTTAGAGAAAACGGAAGTGACGTTATGACCTCAACAAAGGCAATCTATAATGGAAGTCGTCATGGTAGAGAAAAGTACACGAAAAGGATAGATGCTAGATTTTTCTAAGCATATCTTGTTTTATATATTTAATATAGGGCTTGGTAAATGTTTTAAACCACTTCAAAATAAAACAACATTTTGAAAGTAACTCCTAGGAGTGTTTAGTGAAATGAAACAAACAAGCCCGTTTGCTAAGTCAGTGGTAGGAACATACAAAAAGGGACCAGCCCAACAGCCTTTCATAGACAGTTTGACCCCTGGTCCTCGGCAGGTTATGCCCTATGGTAAAAAGTGAACTTTGGGGCAGATGTTAAAGCTGACTAAATTTCCCTCACCAGAGGGGGTACCCCAGGGAATTCAGCTTGAGGAAGAGTCCAGTGACCTTGTCCAATTTTGTTCCCAACAGGATTTTTATGCAAATAGCTTGAGACTATTTTCTAGAAAGAAGAGAATTTCTCTCTGAAATGCCCTGGCAACATATTCCTGATTAAGGATCACAGAATCTAGGAAGAAAGGGTTCCCAAAGGACTCTAAAGAAGCCATATGATTTTGATGAGATGGTAAGCATACATGTCTCATAACTTAAATGTTTTCCTTTGTGTAAAGAAGTTTGCAACCTTGTCTTAGAGACATCATCTATTCTGGGCCACATACATGTCTAACTACAGGAGGAAAAACCTGGGACGCTACCTGCAATATTCCAGATTGCTCTATATTTTATGTGACTCTCTTGATTGCCTATATCTTTGAAATTATTTATTAAATGATAAGATTTTTCCACTCATGTACCTCTGATTTGACAATTTGATCTAGCGTATTAGCTCACATACGAAGGAAATTAATCTGCTCCCATTGAGCCTGCTACTGATAGATGGTTGATGTTGTTATTATGAAGCTGGTGTGACTAACACAGTAAAAAATAAATATGTAGCCTTTTTATGCTGTTAGGGACTGAGAGTTTTAGTACAGGAGAAAGGATAAGTAAATATAAGATCAATGTGTTCCTTCAAGTAAAAATTTTGTAATCCTGACTTTAAATTGGAAATATAAACTCATGATATAGCTTATGATTCTAAAGAAAAATATTTGCAAAGTCTTTTCACCAGTATCCCTGGAAAGGGTGACTGACAGTAGCTTACCCAGCCGAGCACAGTGGTCCGCACCCGTAACCCCAACATTCTGGGAGGTGAAGGCAGGGAGATCAGGAATTTGAGAACAGACTTAGCAGCTTAGCAGTTTAGTGAAAACCCTGGCTCAAAATAAAATTTTTAAATGTCTTTAAAAATATTTAAATAGGGAAAGGGTGTAGCTCAGTGCAAAGGCCTGGATTCACTCTACAGCACCACTACTCCTCCCACACGCCAAAAACAAAACAAACAAAACAAACAGCACTAACAATACTCCCCACTAGTACCTGGAATTATGTTTCGAAGTGTGATGTTACACTAAAGAAAATAAAAAATGCTCTTTGACTTCAGGTCTGAAATTGGTAACTTACAAATTGAACCCAGAATATCTTGTTAGAAAGCAAGGAAGCTATGAAATACTAATGTCCTTCTATCAAGAGAATCAGGACCAAAAATTAAAAAGTTAAGACAGAGCCACAGTTGTCCAAAATGAAAAACAAGGAAAATAAATGTAGTTGAATAAATATATCAAATATAGTTAAATACATACACACAGCTCACTTTTGGAAAATGCCAGGAATTTACAAAACTTATAAACAGAAAAATCAAATATTTGTTCTCCTTTCTTAAATGAACTACACCTTAGGCCAAGTGTAGTTAGCTATCTTAGAGGAAGTGAGAGGAGTTTCTCTTGATTAAATTATTCTAACTAATAAATATAAGATGAAAAATAAGTAACACCATTTCACAAAACTGAATAAAATAATAAATTTAAACAGTAGTTACATCAGCTGCTGATATACTCACACATACACAAATAGAAAGACAACCACACAAAATGTACCTCCTCATAGAAATACACACACAACCTGTGACTTTTTCTTACCAAAGCAAAGAAGTTAGAGGTGGGAAATTTTGACTCTAATCAAAACTTTACACCTAGCTACTAACTTCAAGAAAATTCAGGAAAAAGGATAATAGTTTAAATTTCACAGCAGGGATGAAATTATTAAATTTAAGCTGTATAACAATTTATAGAAACATATCCCTATTTCTGTTCCAACTATAGTAATGCGAGAAAATAAAAGGGAGAAAGAGATGCATACACAAGTTACTGATTTAAAGTAAATAATTTGCCTTTTACTTCAATGCTAATACAAACCGTTATTTAAAAAATAGAAATTATAATAATAATAAAAACATAAATTCTCACTGAATATTTGCTTGTATTAAGGAACTATTGCAATTTTTAGATGTGGTGGTGTTACTATGCTTATAGTCCTTAAATGAGCAGTTATAAAGAGTAAGACGACCCCTCTCACCACTGTTTTGCAACATGGTACTGGAATTTCTGGTGCAGTAAGACAAGATATACAAATAAAAAGTATGCAGATTGGAAGGAAAGAAAGAAATATTTGTTCTCAGAGGACATGATCATCTGCACAGAAAATCTGAAAGAATCAACACAACTCCTAGGAATAATAAGTGAGATTAGTCTCAAGATACAAGATTTCTTCACAACAGTTGATCACTTTCCTATTAACCAGCAAAATGTAAGTGGAATTTGAAATCAAAGACAGCGGGAGGATAGTGTTGGTGTGAGCCTTCCAGAGTCCGGCTTTAGTCAGAACAGGGGCAGAAAATGAGACTCAAAAAAGCCACAGTGAACAAGCCAGGTTATGTCAGGAAAACAAAAACAGGAGCCCTGCATTTACACAACCTGGAAGGTGACCCTTGCCCTTCTTACACTACAGATCCTATCAGACTGGAATGCTAGATCAAGTAAATAAAAATACAGAACACGTAATTAAATATTAATTGCAGACAAGTAAGAAAAATAATATAGATATTGCAGAGGATGTATGCTTAAAATTTGTTATTGGCATAAAATTCAAATTCAATTTATTTTCTTCTGAAACTCTGATGAATAACCTGCCCAAAGAAATAAATTCACCCAAGGTGAATAATATGAAAAGCACTGGATTTGGGTTATACAAAAGTACCACAAAGATGTGTAAAATGACCATTGAAACAAATAAAGGCATGGAGAAGTCTCCACGAAAAGTTGCCACAGAGCAAATAGAATGTCTAACGTACATCTTCAGAATTAAATAGGAAAACACAAACTACTAATGCAGAAAATCAAGAGACAGAAAGAAACAAAAGGTAAAATATGAGCTAAGGAAATTAAAGAAATGCAAGAGAAATAAAAATATAAGTGATTAGAAAGAAATTAAAACACACTAATAAATTATTAGAAAGCACATTGAACATTAAATGCAGGAAACATGTTAAGGAACATAAAAGGCAGAAATAAGTAAAGTAACTGTGCATAAAGAAAGCATTAAAATGCTAAGAGAGAAAATGAAGAAACAAAAGACAACTGTGTACAATTGCAGTCACTGAAAATGAAGTCAAAAGCATAAAAAACATAGTAAATACTATATTTAAACATATAATTCAAGATTTAAATGTTAAATAAAATAATACTTAATTCTACATATTTAAAAAACATGTGTCAAAGAAAATTGACTCATAATGATGAACAACAAGACAGAAACTAGTATAGTTATTGAGATTTCAAAGAGAAAGAAACAAGCCTTTAGGTTATCATGTAAAAAAACAATTAACTCACTTATGAAGAAAACATTCAAGTTGAAAACATATCCTCATAGCACAACTCACTATTAGAAGATAAAGCAATAACTACATGATAGCCATGGAAAGAGTGTATGAGAAAATGATTTTATAAGTCACTAAAATATTGAGTGCAAAATCTTTGTGTAGCACTGAATTTCTAGGAAGCAAGGGACATTTCTGTCATGAAACCATCAGAGGGAAGTTACTGGAGTATAAACTTCCTCACAAAGAATGATATTTCTGAAGAAATTACATAGTAAAAATTGTTAATGAGCACATATGCTTTTGTTGCAAAATAAGAATCAGGAAATATATATATAAATTTCAGTTACAAAATAAATGTAAATATCATATGTCCTTAAATATGGAAATAACATAAATACCAAAACTTGGAAGGGGATCAAGAAGTAATATGAGATGCCTATATTCTGTGATATGAGTAACTACTTTAAAGATGACAATATGCAATGTGCTAACCATTGTTACTTTCCTACAATCATGTTTTGAATTTTTATACTATTGTTTTTATTGTTTATTTTTCTTTTCTTTAAAATACAAAAAAAACCTTTAAATAAAGGTAAAAAAAGAAATAGTGTAAAGTGATAAAGATTTTAATAACTCTAGTCAAAAAATATACTATGAGCAGTAAAATGTTATTGACCAAATTTGTGTGATAAAGGGAAAAGAAGGAAAGACAAGACTAAGTATACCTTTGTCATTATTCACAAGTAGGAATTAATAGAGAATATTTAAAGAAAAAAGAAAATCACAGCAAAGATATAATCTAGAAGATAAACATGGGGACAAATAGTGTTTAAAAGAAAAAAAACCAAAGTGATAATATAAGCAAAATTTAGATGATAATAATTAGGGCAAGAATATTTCTCTTCCTAAGAAATACATATGTGCACACCCTCACACATACATGTACACATATAGTGACAAGTATTCTATATTTCAAACCCTCTAGAAAAAAGAAAACAAGCTACTACATTAAAGACCATCATCTTTTACTTCAATAATTGTTAATGAGGTTAAATAACATATAACCTATTTTCAGATTGAGTACTGATCTGTCTCTGCTAAATAAAAGTAACCTAACTTAGTGATTTGACTTTATAAATGGTGTCTGCTAACAAAATGAAACTAAAAATATGAGAAATGGGGAAAGCAAGGAACTTCTAAGAGTATTTCATAACTGCATTATAGACAAAGGATTAGTATGTCTACTATAAAGACTTCTTGAAATATTTATGAGAACAGTATGATGTGAAAAATGGCAAAAAATATAATATTCAAATAAATTAATTATGCCAGGTTCTTAATAAATTGAATAATGCTGAGTCTTACTTATTAGCATTCTGTCACCTTGCTGGTGGGAGTGTACTGTGGTAATACACTGAGAAGGACAACTTAGCAGTATATGCCAACATTACAAGAACAAATATTGATCCAGGAATTCCACTTTGGGAAATCTACCCTACAAAGATGTCAATATACATGCAAACTCATATACGTACATTTATTCATTCAGTGTTACTTATATTAGAGCATAATAAATAACAAAAAATTAATAAGTAAAATGTTGAATGAATTAACATAATTTTAATACAATGCAATGTAAAACTGTGAAAGAGAATGAGGACTGGGGTAACCCACTCAGGCCACCCTTCTGTCCCTCTGTTGGACAGAAGCTTTTGAGATAAAGAAGGTGACTATGTACTTGTTAGGGGAAAACTACAAGAGGGAGCGATAACAGTCCTAAACATATGCGCACCAAATATTAGAGCACCAAATTGCATAAGGCAAATCTTAATGGACATGAAAACTCATATGATCAATAACACTTTTGTAATAGGGGACCTCAATGCCCCTTTGACACAAAATGATAGCTCAACTGGACAAACAATCAGCAAAGAATTAACAGAGTAGAAAGAAATCTGTTAAACAAATGGACTTAGTAGATGTATACAGAGTGTTCCACCCCACAACATCAGAGTACACAATTTTCTCAACTGCACGTGGGACTTTCTCTAAAATAGACCACATTCCAGCCCATAGAGCTTACCTACCTAAATGCAAAGGAATTGATATCATCCCATGCATATTATCTGACAACAGCACAATGAAATTGGAAATTAATGACAAAAGGAAATCCAAAACCTTCAAAAACACTTGGAAATTAAACAACAACCTCGGAAACAACCAATGGGTCACAGAAAAAATAAAAAATACCTACAAACAAGTGAAAATGTAAATACAACTTACCAGAATCTGCATGATGCAATGAAAGCAGTCTTCACAGGGAAATTTATAGCAGTGAACTCACACATAAGTAAAATAAAAAGAGAACAAATAAATAGCTTAATGCTGAATCTCAAACTTTTAGAAAAAGAGCAAGTCAAGCACAAAACCCAAAGAAGGGAGGAGATTATACAAATCAGGTCAGAAATTAATGCAATTGAAATGAAGAAAACCCTACCCAAAAAAAGAATCAAACACTTGGTTCCTTGAAAGAATAAATAAAATTGATAAACCCCTAGCCAACCTTATAAAAAATAGAACTCAAATTCATGCAAAAAGGAATGAAAAGGATGAAATTACTAAAGACTGTACAAAAATTCAGAATATCAATAATGCCTACTTTGAAAATCTTTACTCCAATAGGATAGAAAACTCAGAAGAAATGGACAGATTCCTAGATATGTACAAATTACCAAGGCTAAGTCAAGAAGATATAAAAATGCTCAATAACCCAATATCAACCAGTGAGATTGAAAATGTGATTAAAAACTTGCCAACAAAGAAAATCCCAGGCCCTGATGGATTCACACCAGAATTTTACAAGTAATTCAGAGAAGATTTAATACAAACACTCCTCAGTATCTTCAATGAAATTGAAAAGGAAGCAATTCTCCCCACCTCATTTCTGGAGGAAAGTATTACAATGATACCAAAACCAGAGAAACACACAACCAAGAAAGAGAACTACAGACCAATATCCCTAATGAATATAAATGCAAAGATATTGAAAAAAATACTAGCAAATGCAATGCAGCAAATCATCAAGAAAATCATATACCACAACCAAGTCGGATTCATTCCAGGAATGCAAGGACGGTTCAATATTTGCAAATCATTTAATATTATACACCATATCAATAGGGCCAAAGTCAAAAACCATATGATCATCTCAATCAATGCAGAAAAAGCTTTTGACAAAGTTCAACATGCATTCATGATAAAAACTCTACAGAAAGTAGGAATAGATGGTCTTTACCTCACTCTTATAAAAGCCATCTATGACAAACCAACAGCCAACATCATACTAAATAGACAAAAACTGAAAGCTTTTACTTTAAAATTAGGAACAAGATGAGGATGTTCACTGTCACTACTCTTGTTCAACATAGTTCTGAAAGCATTAGCCAGAGCACTTAGACAAGAAAGAGAAATAAAAGGAATAAGTATAGGAATGGAAAAAGTAAAACTATCACTATTTGCAGATGACATGATACTTTACATGGAAGACCCCAAAAGCTCCACAAGAAGACTCCTTCAATTAATAGACAAATTCAGCAGGATACAGCTGAATTCAGCTGGATACAAAGTCAACACCCAAAAATCAATAGCATTCTATAGACAACAAACAGACTGAGAGAGAAATTAGGGTAACCATACCTTTCACAATAGTGTCCAAGAAATTGAAATATTTAGGAATCAACCTAACAAAAGAAGTAAAAGATCTATTTAATGAAAACTACAGTACTTTACAAAAAGAGATCAAAGAGGATTTCAATAAATGGATAAACATTCCTTGTGCATGGATAGTAAGAGCCAATATTTTGAAAATGGTCATATTGCCAAAATTGTTGTGCAGATTCAATGCAATTCCCATTAAACTACCATTACCATACCTCACAAATCTAGAGAAAACATTCCTTAAATGCATCTGGATGCAGAAGAGACCCAGAATACAAAAGCAATCCTGGGCAACAAAGACAAGACAAGTGGAATTACAATCCCTGACATGAAATTATACTACAAAGCTACTATAATAAAATCAACATGGTACTGGCTAAAAAACAGACCAGAAGATCAATGGAACAGACTGGAAGACACAGACATAACCACAAACACACTCAGCCACCTAATCTTTGATAAAGGGGCCAAACAAGCTCACTGGAAGAACAATAGCCTCTTTAATAAATGGTGCTGGAATAATTGGTCTGCCACTTGCCAAAGACTAAAAATAGATCCAAGTCTATCACCATGCACCAAACTCAAGTCAAAATGGATCACAGATCTCAATATTAAAAGAGAAACACTAAATGTATTGGAAGAGAAAGTAGGTAAAAACCTTGAAGACATAGGTGTAGGAAGAGAGTTCATGAACAGAAACTAAACTACCTGTGAAATACTTCAAAGAAGCAACAACTGGGTTCTCATCCTATTGAAAAGTTTCTGCACACCCTTTTACTCTGCTGAAATCACCAGCAGAGTAAAAACAAAACCAACAAATAGAGAAAATTTTTAACTGACTGTCCTTTGGACAAAGGTCTTCTACCTAAAATATATAAAGAATTAAAAAACATCAGCCCCTCCAAATTCAAAGAACCAATCCAAAAATGGGCATCTGAGATGAATACATACTTCTCAGATAAAGAAATATAAATGGTAAATAAATACATGAGAAAATGTTCAACATCATTAGTCATTTGAGAAATGCAAATTAAAACAACAATGAAATTTCACCTTACCCAAGTAAGAATGGCTAGTATTAGGAAATTAACTAATAACAAATGCTGGCGAGGCTGTGGAGAAATAGGAACTCTTCCCTGCTGCTGGTAGAATGCAGACTGGTGAAACCACTATGGAAATCAGTTTGGAGTTTCCTCAGCAAACTAGGTCTAGAAGTCCCATTCAACCCAGCTATTCCCCTTCTGGGTATTTTCCCTGAAGATCTGAAAACATCGTATCATAGCAATATATGTGCACCCATATTCATAGCAGCACAATTTGTAATTGCTAAATTGTGGAAGCAACACAAATGTCCGTCCACTGAGGATTGGATAAAAAAGTTGCGGAACATATTGTCTCACTAGTGTAAGAACCTGAAAGAGTGAATAAAAACTAGGAGGTATGATAGACATTGTGAAATGAAAAGAAAATGCTCAAAAGTAAGGGGCAAATGAGGTGTGGGAAAGAAGGGAAAGCAGGTGAAATTGTGTGTATGTTTATACAGGATAGCTAACTGTTGTACTACTGTCTTCTATTACTTTACTGAAAGGAATAGTTCATGATTTGCTTTGATCATTATTGCATGTCTCTATTTGTTTTTCTAAGAAACCACTTTGAAGATATCAGTAGTAATACAACAACCATTGTTAATTTCCTACCACTTTGTCTGTAATTTTGTGTTGTTTGTGTTGTTCTTAAGCTATTTTTTAAATAGATGTCTGTTTGTTAATATGTTTTCTTCCTTTATTCTTAAAACTGAAAAAAAGAAAGAGAATGAGAACTACCTTTAGCACATTTATATGGATGGGTTTCCAAAATGTAAGAAGGAGAAAAGTATTGAAAAGTACTTTTAGCATGCTACACTTCGTGTCAGAAAAGAAAGTAGACTGTTATTTATCTTATTTTCCTTCCCTTTCAAGAACTCTTGAGCAGAACACGAGATTGTATATGAGGTAGGAATGAAATGGAGAAAGGATAGGTTTAGACTAAGATCTTTCACTATAAACTTTTGAGTAATAACTTATTTGAATACAGTAAATAAATACAGTAAATCTCTTTAAAAAGTACAAAGGAGAATAAAAACCAGCATTGTATATGTAAGAATGGTCTTTAATTATTTTTTTCACATCTCACAAAGACTTTTGTTTGTAAGGGCTCACATTAGCATTGCTAGTGAGGCAAAACTTAGAGGCAATCCAAATGTACTTAGATTAGAATCTAGTTAGATTATGATCCATGTATGTGATGGACTAGTTAGTACATGATCATTTACATTTGGGGGGGGTATGGGGAATTGAACTCAGGGCCTTGGGCTTACCAGGCAAGCACTTGTGCCCCTGAACTATATTGCTAACCCATAATCATTTAAAAGAATGAAATATAAATAAAATGACAATATTTATAACTTCTAATACATATCATCTTAACTGGCATTTACTGTTTAACTATCTGTACACTACCCCAGGAAAGCTACAATTTCTAAAAATATTCTTTAAAATTGAACAATTACTATATTGTTTGTAAGGTTTTTAAAAAATTATCTACTGCTTTGGTTTTTGTGAAAAATAAGTCATGCATTTAATTTTCTTTAAAGTATACATGACTATGTATGGAATTTACAAACAAACTTTACATACAGGGAAAGTCCAGAGTAAATGTGTTATTTACATTGACAAATTTAAATCATAAAAAGAGCTTTGATTTAGTGAAATATTTGAATCTATAATTCCCATTCAACGGGATGAAAATCCTCATTGCTGAGAGAATTATGATTAGTAGCCCAGGGATTCTGTAACTTGCTTAGGGCTGAAAGGAAAGTATGAGAAATGATCAAGTTGTCACCACTTGTCTTGATAAACTCAATCAATCGAGCACATTTTCTTGAAACATTAAATAAGGAGACAGTCCTATTTCTATTTACAAAGTCATATATTTTTATTTTTGCTATAAAAGTGTATGTTAAAGATATGACAAAGAACGTGACTGTCTGGCACCAGGAAATCAATTGCTACTGCACAGTCATTCATAAACCATGTGACTGGTGCATACACAGCCAGACTAAGGATTAAGGATTGTATTAAAGGCAACATATTTGAAGTTCACTGCTAAATAGCTGCAATCCAGTATAATGTGTTATGTAAGTGTACAAATAATGCAATGAAAAAAACGAAATTTTTATGGAGACTTTTATAGATGACAAAGCAAACAGTATGTACGGTGTGTCAAGAAAAGCTTTATCCCTTAATATATTCCAAAACCAGATGAAAGATAGGAAAACTGGCACAGGAAATAAATTAGCAGGCCCAAGGACATATAGTATGATATTCATAGATCTATCTAGGAAATGAAGAATAGTACTATAACACTGATTGCAGAGAAAGTGGTTATAGATAATTTTGAAATGTATCTTGATGGCAAATTTTACAGAATTCCCCTTCTTCAACCCAGCAGGATTTGTAAGGTAACCCATGAATAATGAAAGATCACTAAAGCAATATACTAAAATAATTAGATTTGAGTTTTACAAAGAGAACTGTGGTGGCAATGTCATCTTTGAACTGGATAAGTACATGACAAAAGACATTTAGGACACATCTGTGTCTCCACCCTCCATGCACCTGGTGCAGACAGAAGGTCCTCACTCAGAAGGCCAAGGAGGTGCTAACACTGGGATTTGTGCTTGGACCCTCCCTGCACATGCCTTGGGCCACCAGAGGTACTAGGTCAGGGAGTACATGAACTTCAATCACTATGGACTGCATCTAGGCTTTACCTGTGCCCTGAACTTCTGGAGGTCACAGACACATGCGGTCCCTGATCAGCACCAGCGCAGCCCATATCGGGCTCCTGAGCATGCTCTGAGCTGCCTGGAGACATGGAATCAGGTGCTTCACAAACTGTTGACCTTGCAAATCGAGTCTGGGTTCTGCCTACGCCTGAACTGCCTAGGGTCATGGGACAACTGATCCTTGATGGTGCCACAAGTGGGAAAATCATATGCATGCCCTGAGCTGCAAGGGGACACCAGAACAGAGAGCCTGCCATCAACTGATATCACAGTTCATGTCTGAGACTTGAGAGAACACTTCACCATCTACCAAAAGACTCCAGACTAAGCAGCACATCTCAGCAGACACTGAGGAGCAGGTCTGACCAGCAGGAAAACTAAGGCCACTAGCAAACTTTGTTAAGCTACCAGAGAAGATGGAGACTGAGCATTTGCCTCTAGAATCAAACACGACAAGGCAAAGGGCTAAAACACAATCTCAGAACTCCACCCCACTCAGAACAAGCCCAGGAGACATTGATATAGGAGAACTTGCTAAAAACACACATGAAATTGCTGAAATGATTGCAATGGAAGTGAAGAACCAATTCATCAGGCCATAGAAGAGATCAGATCAGAAACAATCTCTCAGGCAAAAAATGAAATGATAATGATAATGAAAGAATTGCTCAGCACACCTAGAGAAGAAATAGATAAAAAATAGATGAACATAGACAATGGAAGGAAACATTATATTAGCAATTTAGGAATGAATTAGAACACATGAAACAGACTCAAGGAGATTTCCAGGAAATCAAAACTTCCATTGAAAGCTTGCAAAACTGCTTGAATGAAGCCGAAGATAGAATTTCAGATCTTGAAGATAGCATGACAGGTAGCAATTGTAAAAGGAAAGATCTCTTAAACTCAACAAGGATCCAGGAAAAATCAATTCAACAGCTGCAAGGTGAGAAAAAAAGAAATAATTTCAGACTAATAGGAGTCAATGAAACACAAGGAGGCAACACAAATGATATAAAAAGAATATTTGCATAAACAATAGCAGCAAATTTCCCAAGCATGGAAATGGAAACTGAGATACAGTTAATGAGGCATATAAAACTCCAACTAGTCATAAGCATAATAAAACTACACCCAGACATATAATAATCAAGATACTAGATCTCCAGCAAAAGAACAGAATACTAAAAGCAACTAGAGAAAAGAAACAGATCATCCATAAAAGTTAAGTTCATCAGAATCATGGTAGACTTCTTAACACAAACAAGCCAGTCGAGAAAAGCTTGGAGCAAAGTATTACAAGTCCTAAGAAAAAACAGCTTCCAACCAAGATTGATGTATCCTGCCAAACTATCCTTCAAGTTGAATGGAGAAATAAAATATTTCCAAAACAGACAGCAACTGAAGAAATTCATGAATGCCAAACCACCCTTACAAAAGTACTAAAAGACATTCTAGACAGAGAAGAAAATGAACGCAATTTCAAGAACAACAATAGAAAGGTACTCTGAAGAAGAGCAAGCAAATAAACAGGAAAAGGAGGAAACAAATCGCAAGTAAATGACACGTCAATGATTAGCCAGTATGTATCAATTATAACCATTAATATAAATGGCCTCAATTCACCAGTCAAAAGAAACAGATAGGCAGAGTGGTTTAAGAAGCAAAATCCAATGCTGTGCTGTACACAGGAAACACATTTTCCTCAAAAGGAAATCCATAGACTGAAAGTCAAAGGATGGAAAACAATTCTCCATCCAACAGGAACCCAGGAAAAAGACAGGAGTAGCTATTATGTTTTCAGACAATTTATGTTTTCAAACAATCAAAAGAGAGAAAGAAGGCCACTACATACTTGTTAGGGGGAAACTTCAACAATAATAATCATAAACATGTATGCACCAAATATGGGAGCACCAAAGTATATAAGACAAATCTTAATGGCCATGAAAACCCAAATTATTAGCAACACTATTGTAATAGGGAATTCAACATCCCTTTGACACAAAGAGATACGTCAACTAGACAAAAAATCACAAAGAAATAACAGATCTGAACCAAATCTGCAAACAAATGGACTTAGGAATCTTCTCTAAAATAGACCACATTCTAGCACACAGAGCATAGCTACCTAAATGCAAAAGAACTGAAATTATCCCATGCATGTTATCTGACCACAAGACAATGAAATTGGAAGTTAATGACAAAAGGAACTCCAAAAATCCATAAAAACTTGGAAATTAAATAACAGCCTCCTGAACAACCAATGATTCACAGAAAAATTAAAGAAGAAATTAAAAAATACCTATAAACAAACAAAAGTGCCGATAAAACTTACTGGATTCTGTGGGATGCAATGAAAGCAGTCCTCAAGGGGAAATTTATAGCAGTGAATGCACACATAAGGAAAACAGAGAGAGAACAAATAAATAGCCTAAGGCTGCCCCTCAGTTCCTTAAAAAAAGAAGAACAAGTCAAGCCCAAAGCCCAGAGAAGGGAGGAGATTATAAAGATTAGGGCAGAAATTAATGCAATTGAGATGGAGAAAGCCCCACAAAAACTAAATGAATCAAAGAGCTGGTTCTTTGGAAGAAAAAATAAAACTGATAAACCCCTAACCAAACTTACCGAAAAAAAGAAGAGAAAAAAACTCACATTCGCAGAAAAAATGGATACATTCCTAGAAATGTATGAATTACCAAAGTTGAATCAAGAAGATATAAATCATGAACAACCCAGTATCAATTAATGAGATTGAAAATGTGATTAAAAACTTACCAACAAAGAAAAGCCTAGGCCCTAATAGATTCACAGCAGAATTTTACAAGAAATTCAGAGAAGATTTAATAGCAACATTCCTCAATATCTTCAATGAAATTGAAAAGGAAGCAATTCTCCCTAACTCATTTCTGGAGGCAAGTATTATACTGATACCAAAACCAGAGAAAGACCTAAGAAAGACAACTACAGACCAATATCCCTAGTGAATATAGATGCAAAGATACTCGATAAAATACTAGCAAATAGAATGCAGCAAATATTCAAGAAAATCACACACCATGATCAAGTCAGATTCATTCCAGGAATGCAGAAATGGTTCAATATTTGCAATATTATACACCATATCAACAGAGTCATAAACAAAAAACACATGATCTTTTCAATAGATGCAGAAAAAGCTTTTGACAAATCCAACATGTATTCATGATAAACACCCTACAGAAAATAGGAATAGATGGTTTTTACCTCACCCTGACAAAAGCCATCTATGACAAACCAACAGCCAACATCATAATAAATGGACAAAAACTGAAAGCTTTTACTTTAAAATCAGGGACAAGACAAGGATGTCCACTGTCACCACTCCTATTCAACATAATTCTGGAAGCATTAGCCAGAGCAATTAGACAAGAAAGAGAAATAAAAGGAATAAGCATAGAAATGGAAGAAGTGAAATTATCACCATTTGCAGATGACATCATACTTTACATGGAAGACCCCAAAAGCTCCACAAGAAGACTCCTTGAATTAACTGACACATTCAGCAGTGTACCTGGATACAAAGTCAACACCCGAAAATCAGTAACATGCCTATACGCAAACAACAAACAGACTGAATAGAAATTAGAGCAACCATACTTTTCACAATAACATCCAAGAAATTGAAATATTTAGGAATCAATCAACAAAGACAGTAAAAGACCTATTCAATGAAATCTACAGTACTGTGAAAAACAACTGAGATCTCATCCTACTGAAAAGTTTCTGCACATCTAAAGAAATCACCAGCAGAGTAAAAAGAAAACCCACAAATTGGGAAAAAATTTTAGCAGACTCTCCTTCAGACAAAGGTCTTCTATCTAGAACATATAAAGAATTATATACAGCAGTCCCTCCAAATTCAAAGACCCAATCCAAAAAAATGGGCATCTGAGATGAATACACACTTCTCAGATAAAGAAATACAAATGACAAATAAATACATGAAAAAATGTTCAACTTCATTAGCCATTTGATGCGTTGGTGGTATAGTGGTGAGCATAGCTGCCTTCCATTAGCCGTTTGAGAAATGCAAATTAAAACATCACTGAGATTTCATCTCATCCCAGTAAGAATGGCTACCATTAAGAAATCAACCAATAACAAATGCTGGCAAGGCTGTGGAGAAATAGGAACTCTTTTCCGCTGCTGGTGGAATGCAGACTGATGAAACAACTGTGGAAATCAGTTTGGAGATTCCTCAACAACCTAGGTCTAGAGGTCCCATTCAACCCAGCTATTCCCCTTCTGGGTATTTTCCCAGGAGATCTGAAAACATCATGTCACAGCAATATATGTGCATCCATGTTCATAGTAGTGCAATTTATAATTGCTAAATCATGGTAGCAACCCGAATGTCCACAGAGGCAAGGATAAAAATATTGTGGTACTTTTATACAATGGAGTATTACTCAGCTATAAAGAAAGATAAACTCAAGGCTTTTATACATAAATGGTCACAACTAGAGACCATACTCATAAGTGAAATATTTCAGACCTGCATGCATAACCAACATATAGTCTCACTAGTATAAAACCTGAAAGAGTGAGTAAAACTTAGGAGATAGGACAGACATTGTGAACTGAAAGGAACATGCTCAAAAGTAAAGAGCAACTGGAGTGAATGAAAAGAGAAAGGAAAGAAAGGGAAATTATGTATTCATAAAGGGAAATTATGTATGTATGTATGTATGTACAGGATAGCTAACATAGTTGAACTACTGACTTCTATCACTTTACTGAAAGGAACAGTTGATGACTAATTATTTGATCAATCTTGCATGTGTCTATTTGTTCTCCTGAGAAACCCCTTTGAAGATATCAATACGTAATACAACAACCATTGATAATTTCCTACTGCTTTGTAACTCTGTAGTGCTCGTATTTTTCTTATGCCATTTTCTAAATGGATGTCTGTTAATATGTTTTCCTTCTCTTGTTTTTAAAATAAATTTTAAAAAGACATTTGGGACATTAATATTAATGACCAAGCCTTGATGATAATTTTATATATCACCTTGTCTAGATCAGAGGTCTCCAGCTATCTCACAAAACATTATTTCTGAGTGTGTGGGAGCGTTCGTAGCACTGGTCAGCATTTGGATTAGCATACTGAGTAAACCTCTTGATCCTCCTCATTAAGGACAGTGGGGGCCTTGAAGCATTTGAGAAACCCAAAGAAATGGGTACCTGATTAAAGAAAGGCTTCACCATGTTTGGCCTAAGAGAATGCCACTTTTCTCTGCCCTAGAATAATCTTTGAGCCAGATGTAACCCCAGCCTAGATGCAGAACTCTAGGCAAAAGTCCAGTATCAACTCCTATATTTGACAAGAATGAAAGAAATTAAGAAAGGAGGGAAGCATAGAAATTTTACGATTTGAGAACTTTGAGAAAGGCTGAAAGATAATTGCTTAAAATAACTGTAGTTTGATTGTAACCCAAAAAAGAGAAGCAATCAATTGGGGACCTGAGTGGGGCAAAAAGGTGCAGGAAGGGAGGGTTTGTCCAACTGAAGTGAAGACAGAAGGCACAGGCTTTGGAGGGAACAACTTACTGGTATAAAACCCGTGGCTGGCAGTGGAGAAGATTAGTAAGAGAGACCGTGAGAACAGGCATAGTCACGACAACAAAACAGAACCTTGGGCCTCTGGATCTTGAGGGACAAAATGAGTCACATAATATAATGGGAGAGAAGGGACAACCCAAACCATGGATACCAAGGACACAGGGAATTTCATGAAGTGCACAGTATTGTCAAGTGGTACACACTGGCTGTGAAAAATAGAGATAAAATCCAAGTCCTCAGTGAGAAGAGTCAGTGACTGAGAGTAAAATTGACACTAGTGATTGGAAAGTAATTGCAAAACGGCCAAGTGAAAACCGTATGTGTGCACGTTTCTCAAAAAAAAAAAAAAAAAAAAAACAACCCAGCAAGCTAAATATATAAGATTCACTTGTATTTGAAGATTTGAATTTTCCTTTGCTAGTTAGGACAAAATATCCTCAAAGTAAAATTCATCGGAATGACTTACCTGTTTGCTTTATGTAAATAAGTTCACAAAGTTGGAAAATAGAAATAATCACAGTGGTCAACTATTCCCTTTGTGACAGTAAACTTAGAATTGAAATTATTAGACTAACATTAGCCCACATAAGTGTACCAGAAAAATCAACTTGCTGTACTATATCTATAAGGATTCTCCAAACTTTTAGATCTGCTTTCCTGGCTTTTTCTCAAGAGCTTTTCTTATCCTGGGCTGTAAAGCGCAGTTCATTGGCTATCATAGCCTTGATGTGTTATTCTGGTTCAGACTTTTTAAAAGATTTAAATTTGACTAAATTTCCTTCTCGCTCTTCCTCATTGTTTTTTCCCTCCCACCCTTCCTTCCTCTCTTCCTCTTTTCTTTGTCTTACAATTAAACCACAGTTATTTTCAGCTTTTATCAAAGTTCTCAGCTCCTAACATTTCTATGCTTCCTCCTTCCTTGCTTTCTTTCATTCTTGTCAAAAACGGGATTTCATACTGGACTTCTGCCTAAGTTTCTGCATCTAGCCTGGGTTATATCTGGCTCAAAAGTTATTCCTCAGACAGAGAAAAGTGGCATCCTCTTAGGCCAAGCACGCTGAAGCCTTTCTTTAATCAGGTTCCCATTTCTTAGGATTCCTCAGATGCTTCAAGACTCCCACTGAGGACTTCCGGGGAAGATGGCGACCAGGTGAGCGGCAGAGGGAAACTCTCCGAGAGATCGATCCTTTGCGTGCGGGTGCCCGGTCCGTGGATGCAAAATTCCAACTGATCGGGCTGCTCTCCGTGGCCTGAGCATTAAAGGGCTGGAAGGACAAGCCGGGCGGCGAGAAGTGGGCAGATCCTGAGAGCTGGGCACCCGAGAGATCGGTGAGTCGCTTCGGCCGCAGCTCGGCTCAAATCGCGTACAGCCGAGAGAGCGATTGCAGTGGGAGGAAAGCCTCCAGCTCCTGAACCCGATCGGCTTGGAGACGGCTGTAACCAGGATTTGTTGGAGGCAGCGGAGCAGAGGAAACTCAGAGAACGCGCTACTGGGACAGACTGCGCCAATCTGGGCAGCGTTCCGGGATCCCGCTCAGAGCCCCGCCCCCGCAGCCGGCACTGCGCAAACTGGAGCAGCTGCGATCAGCGGGATTTCTGAGTCAGGAAAAAGCTCGATCCGCGGAGATACATCTGAACGGCATTCCTGCCTGCAGGATCCCAGGGTGAGTTGAGTGGGCGCTCTAACCGGTTTTTCCTGAGTCGGGAAGAAGCTCTGCCCAGCGAGTGACATTAAAGCAGCTTTAAGGACAGCGGGATCTCCCAGGTAGGAAGAGCTAGCTAGGCGCCCCTAGGAGATTTGTGAGGGGGGAAGGAGCTCCACCCAGGGAGGAACACCTGAGTGGCCTGTCTGCAAGACGCCTGGGGCAGTGACCTGTTTATACGCCCCAGCCACGTCTCGGGGTAGGGAGTAGAAGCGGAAATCTCAGCAGACAGCTTAAGGGACATTCTCCCAAAGAGAAGGAATCATTGGAGCAGCCTCTGCAGCAGACCTTTGCCTGCTGAACTGCCTGGGGAATTTATAGCTCCACATTTTGAATCTGATACCCAAAACTGGGAAAACAGAGGAACAAAATGCAGTCTCAAAACTCAACCCCACCCAGAACAAGTTTTGAATGTGAGGATACAGGGGAACCAGGAAATCACATACCTGCAAGTTATGAAATGATTGCATCTGAAATGAAACAACGCGAACAGACCATAAAAGAGTTTAAAGCAGAAATAAGCCACATACCCACAATGATTCTCAGACAAAAAAAGAGCTGAAAACAATGATGGAAGAAATGTTCCATGCACATAGAGAAGATATAGACAAAAGACTAGAAGAAAATAGGAAACAAATGGAAACGTTACAAGAGCAATTTAGGAATGAATTACCAAGAATGAAACAGGTCCAAAGAGAATGCCAGGATTTGAAAACTAACGCTGAAAGCATTAAAAACCTTTTATATGAAACCAAAGATAGAATTTCAGAACTTGAAGATAGCATGGCAGCTTATGAGCGTGAAAGGAAGAATCTCATGATATCAAAGACCCAAGAAAAGTCAATCCAACAGCTGAAAGATGAGGCAAAACGTAACAATATTTGAATTATAGGAGTGTGTGAAACAGGAGGAGATCTCACAAACGATATAAAAGGAATATTTGATGAAATAATAGCAGAAAATTTCCCAAACAAGGTAAAAGATACTGAAGTTCAGATAAGCAAGGCATATAGAAACCCAATGATCCATAACCCAAAGAAAAACACACACAGGCATATAATACTCAAGATCCCAGATATCCAGCAAAAGAACACAATATTAAAAGCTGCTAGAGAAATGAAATAGATCACCTATAAAGGAAAGCCCATCAGAATCACAGCAGGTTTCTCAACGGAAACCATGAAATCAAGAAGAGCTTGGAGCAAGATACTACAGATTCTCAAACAAAACAACTTCCAACCCAGACTGATGTATCCTGCAAAATTATCCCTCAAATTCAATGGAGAAATAAAATATTTCCACGACAAAGAACAACTGAAGAACTTCATGAGTGCCAAACCAGCATTGGAAAAAGCACTAAAAGATATTCTAGACAGAGAAAAAAGAGACCACAATCCCAAGAACAGCAATAGAAATAACTCCATAAACAGAACAAATAATTAAACAGTCAGCAAAAGAAGGAAAACTTCAAGTAAATAACATGACCAGAATAAGCCAACATATAACCATGATAACCATTAATGTAAATGGCCTCAACTCAAAAGTCAAAAGGAAAAGATTGGAAGACTGGATTAAGGAACACAATCCAACGATATGCTGTATACAGGAAACACATTTTACTC
>PVLD010010898.1:27777-68292 GCA_004027595.1 Dinomys branickii | reverse complement strand
TTGTCTCAAAAAAGACAAAAAAAAAAAGAGAGAGAGAGAGAGACAGGGTCTCACCATATAGTTCAGGTTGGCCTTGAGCTTACATTGTAGCCCAGGCTGGTCTCAAACTCCGCAACAAACCTCCTGCCTCAGCCTCCCGAGTGCTGGGATGGCAGGCGTGCACCACCATGCCCATCCTTCATCCTCTTTATTTTGAGACACCATCTCACTAAGTTTCCAAATTGCCTGGGCTAATTAGGAACTTGCAACCCTCCTGCCTCAGCCTCCTGAGTATCTGATATCACAGGCATGGGCCACACACCTAGCTTCCAACAGACTCATGTCCTAGAAGCAGAGAGCCAGCCTTTTTGCTCAAACTGTTTCCTATCCCAGCATGCGTACCTTACATGACACAAGGCATCTAGCAGTTGGCCAACCTCATCTGTTAGACACACGCCCATCCCAAGTGCCAGTGTCATGGATATACAGCCTCCATGAGTCTCCAGTGCCCTCCCTCACGCTGCCTGTGCTTCTGCTGAGGCTCAGAAGGTTCCTGCCTACAGCTCCTCCCTACAGAAGAGGGGGTGGCTGGCGTGTTCACAGAGGTGAGATGTAACACAGTAGCTGGGGAGACACCCACCTGGGAGTCGTTGGCAGAGGCTCAAGTGGAATAAACGTGTCAAACTTCTTCTGGTATGGCACTCTGAAAACCAGAAAGACGCTGACATCAGTCTGGCCATGCCAGCAATAGGTATCGGTACATCACTGGATTATTTCCCAAAAAAGCCTCATTTGTTGGTTTTAATTTTCAAACTGCAAGGGTCATAATTTGCATTGCTTTTTATTATTATTTTTCATTATATCATTATATCACATATGGTTTGTTTTAAAAATATTTTAAGTACAATATTTATTTATTGTGTGTTGTGTTTATTTTTCATGTGGCCCTGGGATTGAACCCAGGGCCTTCACACTGAACTACATCCCTAACCCTTTTAATTTTTTTATTTTGAGGCATGGCTTCACTAAGTTGTTCAATTTCTCTGAAGAGACTCAGACTTGTGATCCTCCTGCCTCAGCCTCTCAGAGTGCTGGAATTACAGGCATGTGCTACCATGCCTAGCTTCTCTTCCAATTTAATGATCATCTCACATTCCCTCAATCACTTGGTCTAAATTTAAGTCAACTAATCTCTCTCTCTCTGTCTCTCTCTCTGTCTCTCTCCCTCTCTCTCTTTTTCTGAAACAGGCCTCAATGTGTAGTTCAGGCTGGCCTGGAACTCACTATGGAGCTTAAACTGGCCTCAAACTCACAGTGATCCTCCTGCCTCAGCCTCCTAAGTGCTGGGATGACAGGTGTGTGCCTCCATGCCTAGCTATAATCACTATCTGATTCAGTATAAAAATTTAAGTCTTCAAGTTTGTGGTAATAGAAATAGGAAAAAATTAACAGCCACCTTTTGGTAGTCAAGATCCTGCATATCATTGCATATATGTGTTCAAGTGTCCCACTGTATCCCATAAATATGTAAAATTACCAGGTGTCAAAAATAAAAATATATTTTAAAACTCTTACGTCCTTCATAATTTCAATCACACCCACCCCTGTACACACACTAATTAAAGATGAAATTTGTAAGCTTTTACCTGCTTATGTCTCATTGCAATCCACCCCTTTTAGAATATAATTTATACACAGCACAGAAACAGTTCCTTTAAAGCTAAAGAAAGGGCCAGGGATATAGCTCCATGGTACAAGCGCCTGTCTGATAAGTGCAAGGTCCTGAGTTGGATTTCCAGTATCAAAAAACAAAAATATCAATAAATAAATAAAGCTGAAGAAATAACCCTGGAATCGGTGTGTACTCACAAGGAGAAGTTCACCGGCGGCAGAGTAGACCCTGCCTGGTGGAAGCCTTTACTCTGTTCTGGGGACATATATGGATTGTCCCCTGGGGCTGACTTTGGAATTCCATTCCTGGGATCAATATCTGTAGAAAACATTTGAAAACAGCGTCACACAAAGGACTGAAGGTGACCTGCGAATTAATAAGAGTTCCATGGAGGGTCCTTCAAGTTGTCTGTGTGATTCTCCCAACCTGAGATAAAGCTCAGGGGGGGAGCCAAGACTGGGACATTTTCTAAAAGGCATTGTGATGATCACCTCCCCCGGGAAAGCACAGGCTTGGGCTCAGCTGGGCTTCCGTTTAACACACACGCTACAGGAAAGAGGTCTGTGCAACCATTCTGGAGGCAGCAAAACTTGACTACTGAGTGTCCTGCGCCTCATGCTGCAAGGATGGGGCACTAGGCATTCTTTGAATAATAACCCAGTGCAAGGCGATCCTCCTGCCTCAGCTTCCCAGAGTGTCGGGCTCACAGATATACATCACCATGCCTGACTCTCTTTTTTTTTTAAATCTTTCTCTTTCAAAAGACTTTCAGGAGATTGAGGCCACCCCGGGGCTACACAGTGAGTCTGAGGAGGACAGCCTGAACTGTGTAGCAAGACCCTGTCTCAATTACTCGCTTCAGCAGCACACGTACTAGAAAAAACACCATCTCAAAGAAACCAAGCAACAGAGGCAGAGACACAGAGAGAGACAATAAATAAATATTCCAAAGTAGGGGGGACAAGAAGCTCGCTAGAGGCAGTGAGTGGGGGCAAGGGGCAGAGCCCATGCCGGGCAAGGCCTTGGGTTTAATGAATCTATAGTCTGGGAAAAAAAATTTTTTTTACTAAGTTAAAATCAATCAATCAGAAAAGAAAGATGAAAAGGAAGGAAGTTAAAGAGTTGCAGACAGAGCTGTCTGCTGCATCTTGAGCGAGGTCTACTCTCACCCCCAAAAAACCAGTAACACGGCCAAGTTGAGGCAGGATTATTGCTATGAGCTCAAGGCCGGAATAAAATACATAGTGCGACCCTGTCCCCTGCCAAAGAACAGAAAGCAAAACCAAGCAACAAGAAAGAGTTTCAGCCCCGACTGCCTTGAGCACTGGCCAAGGACACAAAGGAGGGACCGGATCTTCTGAATCCCAAACTCTGGCCTGCCAGGTGAGGGTCAGGTGACCCTGGGAGGGGCTGGGAAGGGTTTGGACCTCAAAGGCAGCCACACTCGAGTGCAAACTGAACTTTGTAATTTCTGGCTCTGTGCCCTTCAGCTATTTAACCTCCCTAAGCCTTGGTGGCTTTATGTGTAAGCTGCTTATTTCGAATGTTGATTTTACACAGTTCTCATAAGTGATGCAAATGGGGAGAGCACCTAAGTGGGGCTCAAGAAATGGTAGCAACGAGTAGTTGTAACACACCGTGCTAACAGAGCCAAGGACAACGGCCACATGATTATCTCAATGGACGCAGAAAATGCATTTCACAAAGTCCAACACCCATTCATGTTTTAAAAAAAAACCTACAGAAAAATAGAAAAGATGGTCTTTATCTCAATCTGACAAAAACCAGCTACGACAAACCAACAGCCAACGTCATACTTAGTGGTCAAAAACTGAAAGCTTTTGCTCTAAAATCAGGAACAATACAAGGATGTCCACTATCACCACTCCTGCTCAATATAGTTCTGGAAATGTTAGCCAGAGCCAATTAGATAAGAGAATAAAAAATGGGTATGGATAGGAAAGGAAGAAGTTAAACTATCATTATTTACTGATGACATGATACTCTACAAAGAAGACCCCAAAAACTCCACCAAAAGACTCCTATAATTAATAACCAACTTCAGCAGCATAGCAGGTTACAAAATCAACACTCAAACATCAATAGTAAGGGCTGGGGGTGTAGCTCAGTGGCACAAGCACCTGACTGGCAAGCACAAGGTCCTGGGTTCGATTCCCAGTACCAAAAAAAAAAAATTCAATAGTAGCCGGGCATGGTGGCACATACCTGTAATCCCAGCACTCAGGAAACAGGCAGGAGGATTGTGAAGAATTCCAGGCTGGCCTGGGCTACAAAGTGAGCTCAGGCCAGCCTGAACTGCATAGAGAGGCCCTGTCCCAAAAAGACAAAAAAAAAGAAAGAAAGAAAATGAAAATCAGTAGTATTCCTGTACATAAATAAGAAACTCACTGAGAGGAAAAATCAGGGAAACAACACCTTTCACAATAACATCAAGACAGGAGCTTGTGCCACTGAGCTATATCTGCTATATCCCTGGCCCTCACAATAACATCATACTTAGGAATCAATGTAACAAAGGAAATGAAAGACCTATACATTGAAAACTATAGTACTCTGGAAAAAGAGATTGAAAAGGATATCTGAAAATCGAAAGGTATCCCCTGTTCTTGGATAGGCAAAACCAATACAGCGAAAGTGGCCACACTTCCAAAACTGTTACACAGATTTAATGCAATCACAACTAAAACACCAATAACACGCCTCACAGAACTGGAGAAAACAATCCTAAAATTCATACGGAACCAGAAGAGACCTGGAGCAGCAAAAGCAATTCTGGGCAACAATGGCAAGGCAGAGGGCATCATAATTCCTGATCTGAAGTTGTACTGCAAAGCCACTGTGATAAATACAGCAAGGTACTGGCAAAAAAAACAGAAACACCCAAGGATCAGTGAAACAGAATAGAATATGCAGAAACAACTCCAAGCACACTCAGCTACCTTACCTTTGAGAAGGGGTCAAACCCCTCAGAGAAAACTGGTTTCCACGTGTCAAAAATTGGACATAGACCCTTTTTTCTCACCATGCACTAAACTAAAATCAAAATGGATCTAATATCTAAATATGAAAACAACCAGGCATGGTGGAGCACACCTGTAATCCCAGCACTCAGGAGGGTGAGGCAGGAGGATCCTTGCAAGTTTGTAATCACAGAACTTGGGAGGCACAGGAGGATCACTGTGAATTCAAGACCAGCCTGGGCTACAAAGTGAGCTCAAGTCCAGCCTGAACTGCATAGCGAGACCCTGTGTCAAAAAAAAGACCAAAAAAATGCAGTGTCATGGGCTGGGGATATAGCTCAGTGGCATAAATGCCTGCCTGGCAAGCATCAAGTCCTGAGTTTGATTCCCAGTACCACCACCACCCCCAAAAAACAAGATCCTAGCTGGGTGTAGTGGTGTATGCCTGTCTTCCCAGCACTCTGGGAGGCTGATGCAGGAGGGTTGCAAGTTCAAGCCCTGCCTGGGCAATTTAGTGACTTAATAAGACCCTGTCTCAAAATTATAAATATAAAAGCAAGTAGCTTCCTGGCTTTAACTGGAGGAATTCTGTTTCAGAAGATCTGGAGTGTTTCCTAGAACCAAAACATTTTTTTTTTCAAATGCCCTGGCTGATTGTGCTGTAGGCAATCTGAGGACAATGCTTAGAACACTATCATAAAAGATCTCACAAGAAAGCTTCAGCAAGTAGAGAAAGGGCCAGTGGCCTAGGTCTAAGTATGTTACTTTTCAGGGAACGTCTCCCAAATGACACTTCTGAGATTATACATTTGTGTTAGCTATTAGGTATAACATGAGACCTTGCTGGGCGTGGTGGCGCACACCTGTAATCCCAGCACTTGGGAGACTGAGGCAGGAGGATTGTTGAGAGTTCAAGGCCAGCCTTGGCTACAAAGTAAGCTGAAGGCCAGCCTGAAAAGCATAGCAAGACCCTGCCTCAAAAAAATGGAACCTTAGTGTAATTTCCAAATATTCTGCAAAAAGCAATTGTCAGCCCAGAGTACTTGCCCATATGTACCCATAGCCAATGGCCCACAACACTTCCAACCAGTTCCATGCATGTTAAACTCTCAGACCATCCATAGGCCTAGTATGCAGATGTCCGGGGAGTGGAACATGAGACATGCACTACACAGTCTCTGCCACCCCATGCTTTCACACCCCAGGGCACTTAGGCTGAGCCTTGTTCTGATCAGTGTGCTGTGAGCAGACAACACGGGTCAGTTCCAAGATTTGGTGTTTTTGACAAGCTCACAGATGACCTCCCAGCACTTCTTACCCTGATGTGGCAACCTTAAAAGCCACCTATAAGATGTGGAAAAGTCACAGGGTAGAAGCAGAGGGATCCTCAAATCACTACCTGGCAGGGAGCTCAGGACAGCTGCTGGATCCACAGAGGACTTTACAGGAGAAAAAAGCAAATTTTAATAATTAAGCTGCTGAGATTTCAAGGGTTGTTTGTTACTGAAGCAGAATCCATCCTATTCTGACTAATACAACATGCTATACTCTAGGAAAAGCTGTACAAATGAAAATTTGTATTTCCAGGCTTATTCCCTACAACTTATAAACACCATATATTCTTATTTTTTTTTTTTTGTCTTTTTGAGACAGGGTTTCTCTATGCAGTTCAAACTGACCTTGAGCTCACTTTGTAGCCCAGGCTGGTCTCGAACTCAAAATGTTCCTCCTGCCTCAGGTGCTGGGATTACAGATGTGCACCACCACACCCAGCTAGACACCATATATTCTTTCTTCCATAGCAACCATTAGACCTGCAGGAAATTCCACCAACAGCCTCATCATGGTTAATGAGCTAAGACAACATTATTTAAATATATTCTGGCTGATTTTTTTCCTGTGATAATGTGTTGTGCTGCAGTTTAAAATTACAGCTAGAGGGCAGTTCCTAGCCATCCCTCTGTATCCTATCCGAGAGATAATGAAGGAGGAGAGAGGTCCACAAAGGGAGATGTGTCCCGTGTAGAGCTTAAGAGTATCAAGTGTGGCAGTAAAATCATGGGAGACAGGAAGTGGACAGAGCATCGTGTCTGAAGTGATGAGAAACCACTGCATGCTGTCACCTGAGAAGTGATCATCTGAAACAAGTAGCGCTTGGGTATTCTACTCCCACTTACAGCAGAGAGGAATCTGCTACATGGCCCTGGGGAGGTCACTGGCAAAGTCCCCATTATGTTAAACTCTCCAGGATGAATGGCCTCATTACACCACGAAACAAACTGCACAGAAACAATGGGGTGACCTCAAAGACACTTAAGGGGCACCTCACTAAATTCAATTTGTATCAAAGTTAGACTCACTTGCATCTTGATTGAAACAAACTAAATTTTTAAAAATTACAGCATTTGTGGCTGGGCATGGTAGTGCGTGCCTATGATCCCAGCACTCAGGAGGCTGAGGCAGGAGCATCATTACAGAGCTCGAGATCAGCCTGGGCTACAAAGTAAGTTCAAGGCCAGCCTGAAGTGTAGAGAGAGCCTGTCTCAAAATGAAAAAAAAATCACAGCATTTCTGATACAACTGGCCTTTTGCACACTGACTGAATGTTTGGTAAGATTAAGAGATGATTGCTCATTTTTTTAAAGATGTGCTTTTCTGATGTGGTATTGTGGTCATATTAATAAAAATAACCCTTTTCAGGGATGCGGATGTAACTCAGTAGTGGGCTACTTGTTTAGCATGTGTGAGGCCCTGGATCCAATCCTTAGGACTGCAATAATAATAATAATTATTATTATTATTATAACAACGAGAATAAGGCATCCTTTTCTCTGAGATGGGGTAATACGATGGCTAGAATTTGCTTTAAAATAGCCCCTGTGGGGAGAGGTACAGATGAAGCCATAGTAATCACAAGTCGATAATTATTGATGTTAACTGGATTTAACATACTGCATTTCATTATGCTGTTTTCTCTACTTTGTCACCTGTTTGAAAATTTACCTAAAAATTCTTTCTAAATAAATGTGCACAGTGCTTCTAGTATTTTATTCTGTGTATATAACAAATATTTCATAAATAAGGCTTTGCAATGACTCGGTATTTATACAGCTATAAATGGAAGGAAAGAAGGAATGGAGGAAAGAATATAGAAGAAAGATAAGAAAAGAGAGAGAAGCCGGGCGTGGCGGCGCACGCCTGTCATCCCAGCACTCAGGAGGCTGAGGCAGGAGGATCCTTGCAAGTTCAAAACCAGCCTGGGCTACAAAGTGAGCTCAAGGCCAGCCTGAACCGCATAGCAAAACCCTGTCTCAGAAAGACCAAAAAAAAAAAAAAAAAAAAGAAGGAAAGAGGAAGAAAGAAAGGAAGAAGAGAAGGGAAAGGTACCAAAGGGAGGGGGACGGAACGGAAGGGAAGTGGCAAGGGAGGAAAATAAAAAATCTGTGAGCTAGGAGGGAAGTGGCAGGTGAGGCTGGGGTTTGGCCCCTGTGATAACCTCATTTCCTTTTGCTACACAGGCACAGCTCCGGAGCTGGCAGTGGGCAGGACCTGCCGCTCTGGCTTTGTCCCATCCCGGCTCACATGGCTCTTCATGCCTTCTCCATGCAAACAAGAAGCCTCAATTCTCAAAACGATTTGCCTCCGCGCTAAGTATACCGATCCGTGTTAAATCTCAGACATGAGAATTTTATACTTCCTTCTCTTTGTGTTCCTGGCAATCTCTTCCACCCTCTTGCCGGAGGGTCTCCGGAGAACAGTGGGCCACAGGTGGTGCGCTGGCACTCAGCAGCCTCTTTGGGTCTTTCAGGAAGACAGGTAAGGGGAGGGTTGGGCACCAACTTAAAAACCAAAGAGATACCCATATATATTAGATATACAATGTTTTTTTTTTTTTTTGTCTTTTTGGAACAAGGTCTCCCTAGGCAGTTCAGGCTGGCCTTGAGCTCACTTTGTAGCCCAAGCTGGTCTCAAACTCGCAGCGATCCTCCTGCCTCAGCCTCCCAGGTGCTGGGATGACAGGCATGTGCCACCACGCCTGGCTTTATACAATGTTTTATATCACCTGCTTTTAATTAAATAATCTACAAAATAGCATCATGCACTCCAGGCTAAGGTTTACGGGGTGTTATCTTTGTGGAAAATAGAAAAAACACTTCCAGTGCACATATGACAGGCAGCATCTAAAGAAACGTGACCATTTTCTTCATACTTCACTGAGATTTCTATCAATAACAATCTGAAGGAACTGCTCTGAGGACTTAAATGTCATATTAGCATTTTATGAAATTTTGAGATAAAGCAAAATTGTAGATCAGTTGGCCAAAGCACATCACCCACCAATAAGCCCCTAGCTTTCCCGGCTGGCGAAGGTGACAGCCATAGGACCCACAGGGGGACCCCACACAGAGGAGATCTAGGAGGACAGCGTTACCATATCTCTTCCTCCCGAGGGTCTTGTCCACTGTCCACTCAGACACAGACCTCCTGTTGCCCAGGAAGATCCCATTGAAGAAGCACTGCTTCCCAACATGGTAGGTGTGGATATTGCTGCTGAACCTTGGGTAAAACGTCCACTCGGGTCGCTGCCCATCTTCTGCAAGACATCAGAGATCTGCCATGTAGCACAGTGCCCAGGGTTGGGGGCCAACAGAGGGCGAACCCTGCCCTTGGCACTATCCAGCAATACAGCTTAGCAATGTGTGGGATCCCTTCAGTCTATGAGGTGTGCTATGTACACACATAGACAGTGTGTGTTTCAATCTCTTTATTTAAAACTTGACTGTAGTAAAAGACACGATGCCATGAATCCCCCTCAAAATCGTGCCCCTCCCTCGCTCTGAGCACACTTATCCCATCGTGCCGGCCACTTTCTGAAGCAGTTCTGGAAGTTCTCTTTGTGTCTTTAGTTTTGTTGCCCTGGCTGTTTACATGTTGAGAATCCATTAGAAAGGTTGATCTTTCACGGTCATTTTGACCTTGAGGAAGCTCCACAAGTCACACAGTTCAGACCCAGTAGTTAAGGTGGGTAAAGACACACTGTGATGTGTCCATGAGCCTGCTTTGCCATCCATGGCACTAGGCAGCAGCCACCATATTTTTTATCATACTTCATAAAGACGCTCATGAAAGGGGACTTTCAGAACTGCTTCAAAAAGTGGCCAGAAAGATGGGATAAGCCTGTTCAAAGTAAGGGGAAATATTTTCTGAAGAAGTTATAGCAATGTGTCTTTCTTTTCTGAGGCAGGTTTTTGCTGCACAATTCAGGCTCCCTTGAACTCACTTTATAGCCCAGGCCAGCGTTGACCTCACAGACAGCGATCTTCCTGAATCAGCCTCTGAAGTTCTAGGATTACAGGTGTGCACCCCCCACACCCAGCTAGCAATGTGTCCTTTACTGTAATAAATTTTTAAAAATGTAAGCATTCACAGTGTATTTGTTGGCCGGGCACGGTGGTGCATACTTGTAATCCCACTTGGGAGACTGAGGCAGGAGGATCGTTGTGAGTTCGAGACCAGCCTGGGCTACAAAGTGAGCTCAAGTTCAGCCTGAACTGCATACTGAGACCCTGTCTCAAAAAAAAAGAACGAAAAGACAAAAAAAGAAAAAAAAAACAGTATATTTGTTCACTCCTCATACATCACAAAGGACAGGAAATGAGGACAGAGAAGCTACCTAACCGACTTCATATTTATTTCCTTTCACCCTCTTTTTTTGAGACAGGGTCTCACCATTGCAGTTCAGGTTGGCCTTGAGCTCTCTTTGTAGCCCAGGCTGGTCTCGAACTTGCAACGATCCTCCTGCCTCAGCCTCCCAAGTGCTGGGGTTACAGGCGTGTGCCACCACGCCGGGCTACCAGCTTCTTCAAAAAGAAAGCCTGAAGTTATGTGTAGGTCAGGAAGCATAAACCCAGTCTCATAGGCACCTAAGATTCAACCTGTGATTCCCTTTGATCAAGGTGAAGACAAAAGAGAAAAGCTGTGCAGCAGGAATAGGCGAGGCCTGGATGGCCTGTCTCACCCAGCACCCCAGCTGGATGGGACAAGTGTTGGCCTGTGTGTGTGCCACAAGGACACATACGTCTGTAATGCTGCCAAGAGGCAAGAACCTCAGGCCAGCAACTGGACCTCAGGGCCTGGGTTGTCATTTGATACTTTTCTTGCAAAATTGCCAACAGTGACTTTAAACAGTAAAGGATTCCCACAGCCCTAGGGTGGCTTGAGCAACACTGGGGCCTGGGGTAGCCAAGAAAGAGCCCCGGCTTTGCTGAAGCCAGTGAGTTTGAGTTTGAATCCCATTGCTCTGCTTCCTGGCTGTGTGCACCTGTGTGGTGACTGTTTCCGTGCCTCAGTGTCCCTCTCTGTGAAATGGTTAGGTCTGTAGTAACCATGTAGACCTAATGCACTGACAGGGAAAGAGGCCATGGTCTATTTACTGTTGAGTGAGAATGGTTTATATATTCCGATCCATTGACTGACTTAGTATGTGTGTGTGCATTGCATAACAATTGGAGAAAAGGATCATTAGGATCCTTCACTGCTGTGTGACTGTCAAGGCATATGTTTACACAAACCAGATGACACAGGTCATCAGAATGATACAGATCATTTGCTGCAAGTGGCCTCTGAATACGAGCTATACAAGCCAACCGCCAGCAGAACACGGCAGACTGTCTGACAACAAAGCTTTCTTTCATATGTAGGACTAGCTGGGTGTGGTGGTGCACACCTGTAATCCCAGCACTCAGGAGACTGAAATAGGAAGATCACTGAGAGTTTGCGGCCAGCCTGGGCTACATAGTGAGTTCAAGGCCAGAACTACACAGCAGGACCCTTTCTCAAAAACAAAGCAGAACAAAAATAAGGGGGAAATACACTCTAAAATAAAGGTTAGACAGTACATTATCATACCGTGCACTGGGTATATAAACCAGTAACTCAGCCATTTGGCACCATGCATTAGGACTGCACCAACTACCTGTGCTATACTTTCACACCTGGCAGCACGGTGGGCTTGCTACTGCCTTAGGGCAGCAGTGACGTCACTGGGCAACAGGAATTCTTTCTCTCCGTGACAGCCTGATGGCACCACCATCCATCTGCCACCCACTGTTGGCCAAAACAGCATTACACAGCACCCGGCTATTTATGTCTATGTGTAGGCATAAACCCTGGAGAGGAAGTGAGTCCTGTGCTTGGCACAAGTGACTGCCATGCTAGCAGCCCACAGAAGCAGAACTGTGTAGGATCCTCACACGGAGGCACATCGGGGCGGCTGTGACCACTGACTTGTCTGCAGCCTGACTAGGCTGAACTCTGCAGGCTGCTGCGCCTTGTGGACCTCGGGCACCAAGGCTTCCGGGGGCTGATGGGAGTGGGAGGAGGAGGAGGAGGAGGAGAAAGACTTCCGGCCTGGCTCCACAGCAGTGCTGGAGAGAAAGCAGAGAGAACAGAGTCTTCATGGGCTCCAGCAGGAAACTCAAATCTGAACTCACACATCCCACACTAGAGTCTCGTGCGTTCTCACATACAGAGCTCTGCCGGCTCCTCTACAAAAGCCCCCGGGGACAGTCCTTACTTAGTCACAATCCAAGGGGAAGCGAAACATTCAAAAGATGCTTTAAAATGTCTGAAGACAATTTAGTAGTTCTTCAAAAAGTTTAATAAAAATTAAACTTTTCTAGAGCCAGGGATATAGCTCAGCAGCATAGCACCTGCCTGGAAAGCACAAGGTTGTCAGTTCAATTCCCGGTTCCAAAAAAAAAAAAATTTAAACTTTTCTAAAAATTCTAGAAAATTTCTTCCCTAGAAATTCTGCTTGGCCAGGTGTGGTGGTGCACGCCTGTAATATCAGCACTTGGGAGGCTGAAGCAGGAGGATTGTTGTGAGTTCAAGTCTAGCCTAGGCTACAAAGTGAGTTCAAGGCCAACCTGAACTGCACGGTGAGACCCTGTCTCAAAAAATAAAAGAGATAGTGGTGAGAGTTGTACAATGTTACAAGTATAATTAAACATGGATAGAATAGCATATGTTACTATATATATATCTATATATATATATATGGTTTTTTATCATGGTGTAAAAAATAATAATAATAATACACAGATCTGCTACAACACAAATGACCTTGATAGCCCTTTGTGAAATGAAAGAAGCCAGACTCCGAGGGCCACATGCTGATGGCTTCATTTACATGAAATATCCAGAACAGGCAGCTCCAGATGGACCTTTATCTATGGTGGGGGAGAGAAGAGAGCGGAGGGGACAAGTTGCTTTAGGGGATAATGGAAATATCTTAAAATCAACGACGGTAAGCGGGGTGTGCTGGCACACACCTGTAGGGAGGCTGAGGCAAGAGGGTCATTCCAGGTTCAAGACCAGCCCGGGCTACAGAGTGAGCTCGAGGCCGGCCTGAACGGCAAAGCGAGACCTCGTCTCAAAAAGTGCAAAAATAAATAAATAAATAAAATAAATTACAGTAACAGTCGAATAGCTCTGTGAATACATGAGCACCCCTGAGCTGATTTTAGTTGTCAGCTTAGCTGGATGAATAACCAACCAGAGAAATGGGAACACGTGATTTCTGGGTATCTGTGACGATATTCCCACAGTGAGTGAGTGGAAGCAGGAAGATCCACCCTCAGGGTAAGTGGGTCTCATTCAGATGCTGGGGACCCAGATAGTACCAAACAGGCAGAGGAGACTGGATCTCAAGGATCTCTCTCCTTCCCTCTCTGTCCTGGACCAGGAACTCCTCTCCTGCCTGACCTTGATGTGGGAACTCCAGGATCTCTGGCCTTTGGACTCCAGGCCCTGCTGGCTCTTGGCTGCCTCTGAGCCTCTCAGGTCTTCAGCCTCAGCCTGACAGTCACACCCTCAACTTCTGGCTCTGAGACCTTTGAACCTGGACTGTAGCCTCGCTACAGCAGCCTCCAGAATGATGTCAGCCAATGTACGTATGGGTATCCACGCCTACACCTATGTCCATAGATAGGTGACAGACAGATGATAGATAGGAATTCTATTGGTCCTGTCCCTCTGGAGAACCCTAAACAATACATACGCTATGTGAATTATGATTCAACACATTGTTACCCAAAAAGTGATACTTGTTCAATAAGATCATTAAATGCAAATTAAAAAATCAACAGATATACAGAGAAGAGAAAAAAATAATCAAAAGCAAACCTAGGCCAGAATGGTCATCACACGAGGCGTGGTGGCACCGTTTGGCTTTGTGGTGGTCCCTACCGAGAATCCCAGTAGCGCAATGAACCTGCCGAGCCAGAACGCGCCATCCCAGGGAAGAAGCGCACTCCCTGAGAAGGAGGCTCCTTCCAGCTGCAGATGCTTTTCACAGGTGATTATCCATCTTCACCATCAAAATGCAAATTTGAGCGGCCACCCTTCCACCTGAACCTGTACCCCTCGGGCACACCGTGCCTGTCCATCCTGGAGGAGGACAAAGGCTAGAGGCTAGTCATCACAATGAAGCAGATCTTCTCAGGAATACAGGAACTTCTAAATGAACTAAATATCCAAGACCCAGTTCAAGCAGGAGACAACAAAATCTACTGTCAAAACAGAGCGGAATATGAGACAAAGGTTCAAGCACAAGCCAAGAAGTTGGCCCTTGTGAGCAGTGGCCCTGTGGCTCTGCAGAAAGGAAGGGATTGGTCTGGCAAGAACTTGATTACAGCCGGGCGTGGTGGCGCACGCCTGTAATCCCAGCACTCAGGAGGCAGAGGCAGGATCATTCCGAGTTCGAGACCAACCTGGGCGACAAAGTGAGCTCAAGGTCAGCCTGAACTACATAGAGAGACTCTGTCTCAGAAAGACAAAACAAAAAAAAGGAACTCAATTACAACTTTTGCACATCTAGAGTCACTCATATGGTCACTCACTGCCTGGGAGGGCTGAACTGGCACCATCTCCAGTCCCACCACTGGCACGGCTGTCACTGGCTGAATCGCCTTGTTTTCATATAGGGTCTCTTCCTTCAGCCTTCTGCCTTTTTGATCGTTATGTAAAACTCGCTTTTACCTTAATATTGATGTCAGTATTTCAACTGCTGCAAAATTATAAACTTTTATACTTGGGTAAGTCCCCTAGGAGCTAGTCCTATCCTCTTGGAGGCAAGCATGATTCCCACCATCAGAGCTGTCCGTAGCCTCTAGCTGGCTGCACAAGAAGAAAATCACTTGCCCCTCCCATGCCTCATCCAGGCTTCTCAGAACCTGGGCCGTGTTGCTTATGAACCTCAGACCCAAAGTCAACTAGTGTCTTAATTCTGCATCACTTCCTCTGTGATGGCACTTTGTCTGTGTTGTTGTTTAGAGTAAACAAACTTTATATAAAGGTTAAAAAAAAGAATAATATGCATTCTTAATTTTGTAAAATAAATATGTTTAGAAAAAGAAAAAAAAATTCTTGTGTATTAAAAATTAGAGACTCGGCTTCCCTGACTACCCTGCTCCAGCCTCGTCACCACCTGACTCGCTCCCTGAACTCGCAGAGCTCAGGCCTGCAGCCTGGGGCGATGCTTGGCCGCCATCCGCTCCTATGGGGTCTTCTGCAAGGGTCTGACCTGCGCACTGATTGCCTTCTTCACCCTGGCCTGACAGTTGCGTGTCACCTCCCCCACCTTACCTAGTAGCTTCCACGATGCTTGCCATGCACCTGCGGGTTCAGACTGAAGGCCAGTCCCACCCTACAGCGGCATCACCCCAGGCTCACCACTGCAAAGGACACAATGTATGAGAGGTAGAAGAGGGACCCTCTGCACCTACATGGCCGAAGCGAGGGGAAGGGAGAGGACTGGGACAGACTGCCACACAGCCTTGAGAGGAGCAAGCAGAAGGGGAGCCCTGGTCCCAGAGATTTCCCTTCCTGCTGAACACCCCTCGCCTGCAGTTGAGGGAGATAGAAAAGCACAGAGGAAGTCACTGTCCTCAGAAAAGGCTGGCTTCCTGCTTCCCACAGCGACAGGGTGCTTCTGTATTTGAAGGGATCCATGGGAAGAAATCCAGCAGCAAAGGCCTGTCCCCAGTCCCTGTCTGTGTCCCTGTGGGGGATGCCTGGCTGCACTGTCCCATGGCATCAGGGAAGCTCTGCAGAGGGACTGGCCGGGAAGAGGCCTCGGAGCCATGGGCAGCCACAGAGGACAGTGCTCCAGCAGAGAGCCTGGGTGTCGTGTGGCCAGGCCACTGGCAACTGTGGGAAGTGGGAGTTTGCAAGGGTGACCCTCTAAGGGCCTTCCCCAAGGTGCCAGGCTCTGAGTTGGAGCTGTCCTGCCTGTGTTCCCTGCTGCCTAAGACACTGCACGTTGGTCCTCAAGGCCTCCTGAAGGATGAGACAAGGTGTGACCACCTCGGCCAGCTAAACCCTGTGCTTTCAGAGCAGATAACAGGATGCAGGAATATGCTTTTAAGTATAAAATTTCCCCTCAAATGGTCTGCAGATAACACTGGAGTTGCTGGCTCTATGACCTTTGAAATTAGCAAATCCTATAGGCCATAGTCAAGGTACAGGCTGAACAATAAAAACAGTAGCTGAATTTTGTTTGTTTGTTTTTGACTGACCTTGAACTCACCTTGTAACCCAGGCTGGCCTCGAACTCACAACGATCCTCCTGCCTCAGCCTCCCTCCCGAGTGCTGTGATTACAGACGTGCACCACCATGCCCGGCCAAGTAGCTTAATTTTAAAAGTTGTCTTAGAATGATATTGTTTTTGCGTTGTCAGGGTGCAAACAAACAGTGCAGCCACTCAGCTCCTGCTTTGTTTTCTATAGCTAAACAAACTTTGTAATATACAAGTCTAGAGGAAACTCGCTAAAAGCTAGGAAATGCAGAAACATTCTGAACCGAGTTTGAAATTGTGCTTCGAAGACAACAAAGAATTGGGAAACCCTTTCAGAAGATTACTGATATATCCAGAACAGTGTCAGCGGAGAATATAATTTACCACAAATGTCTTTGTTTCCAATACCCAATCTAAAGGGCTACGGTCCCAGATACCGTCTGTCTCTTTAGCCGTCCTGTCACCCAGTGGAAGTGGGTATTTGTGAAGTTTATCCTGTACACTTTTATGAAGCTTTGCTGAGCTTACGGTGAGCAGTTACTGTTTCTGTGTTTTGTAGAATAATTTTGATCTGCAGTAAAAGTTTATTTCTCACACTCTTTTCTTTCTACTTGAAATTTAATTTCAGTGGAGGCCCTATGGTGGAATTGCAATATTAAATTTAGACAGAGTTTAGCTAGGCATGGTGGCACGTGCCTGTGACCCCAGCACTTGGGAGGCTAACACGAAAGGATCACCAAGTTCAAAGCCAGACTGGGCTACCTAGTGAGTCCGGGCCAGCCTGAGCTACATAGCAAGACCATGTCTCAAAAAAAAAAAAAAAAAAAAAAAAGGCCGGGCATGGTGGTGGACACCTGTAATCCCAGCACTCGGAAGGCAGAGGCAGGAGGATTGTTGCGAGTTCGAGACCAGCCTGAGCTACAAAGTGAGCTCAAGGGCAGCCTGAACTGCATAGCAAGACCCTATCTCAAAAAGACAATAAAAAAAGAAGAGCTTAACTACTGTAGCTCAGATATAGAGAGGCAACTCAAGTATTTTCCCTTATAAAAGTTCCCAAATCCAAAGAGTTGAGGTCTCTTTTTTGTTTTTTGTTGTTGTTTGGGTTTTTTGTTTGCTTGGTTTTTATTTTTTGAGACAGAGTCAGGCTGGCCTTGAACTCACAGTGATCCTCCTGCTTTAGGCTCCCAAGAGCTGGGATTACAGGCATGTACTACCACTGTCACAGTTCTGATGTAATATAACGGCTTTGTATCTGGAAACCGGTTTAAAGAAATGTGTCTGGTTGCCAAGTTGACAAGGGGTGGAATGTTATGGTTGATACATTGTGACAACTTGGGGAGTCTAGAGATTTGGCTGATTGATTCAGCAGGAAGCCAGGGAGCTTACTTTGTACACATCCTGAGCCTGTGGAAGAGGAGGGCATGGAGATTGTGTGAGAGCTACACGCCCCCTGGGTTGGGGTAGCCTGTTTACAATGTAAGGGAAGAGAAGAGGCTGCTTGCAGCCATTCCTCCCTTTTGCTGGTTGTTTTTGCTGTGCTCTGCTGCCATGAACTTTTGCCCTTTGCCATGTGCCACTCTGCCTCTGAGCCAGCCGAGTATGGACTGAAAACTCCACAAACTGTAAGCTAAATAAACCTTTGCTTCCTTCATTTGGGGCATTGGGTATTTTGTCTCAGCAAAGAGAAAAAAGTAACCAAGACAACCACTAAGACTTTTCTGAAGTAATTTGTTTATTGATAACTTTAATAAAGGTAATTTAGGAGTGTAAGTTTTTAAGAACTCCCAAAGTGAAGCTCAAAATAGTCATTTTGGGAATGATTGCATCAATTTGTATTGTGTGTTAAATTACTACACCATGTGCTATTTTTTGGGAAAATAGAGAAAAAAATCTGTTCTTTGGCATAGTAAATGTCTTATTTTAATGTGTATAAAAATAAATACTGAAAGAGTAAAGATCCCAATGGTATAATAGACATTGTGAAACAGAAAGAAACTGCTCAAAAAGGAAGGAGAAATTGGGATGGGAGAAAGGAGAAAAGGGAAGGAATATATATATAGTATATCTGTGTATATATATATGTATAGTATATCTGTGTATGATATATATATATATAAAGATAGCTACCATAATTGCACTACTAATTTCTATTAGTTCATTGAAAGGACCAGTTAGTGGTTATATTATTTGATCAATCTTACATGCCTATATCTAGTAATCTGGGGCTACTACTTTAAAAATAACAATATGCAATATAATAACCATTGTTAATTTCCTATCATCTTGTTTTAAAATTTTATATCATTTTTACTATTGTCTTTAAAATAAAAATAATAAATAAATAATTTTTTAAAGAAACCTAATATTAGGACTAGAGGTGTAGCTCAGGGTTAGAGCCCCCTAGCATGCATGAGGTCCTGGGTTCAATTTCTCCTACCACAAACAACATCATCAAAATGTTGACCTGTTGTCTCTAAAGTGTGAAATTATTGTGACTTTTTTTTGGGGGGGTGTCCTTTCTGTCAGGGTCTCGCTATGCAGTTTAGACTGTCCTTGAGCTCGCTTTGTAGCCCAGGCTGGTCTCGAACTCACAATGATCCTCCTGCCTCAGCCTCCCAAGTGCTGGGATTACAGGCATGGGCCACCACGCCTGGCCATGACTTTTATTTTTAGTATGATTTTTATAATATTAAATTTTCTACAATAAACTCATTTCTACTATATTTAGCAAAGATGTTTCAAAACTTTTTTTTTGAGACAGGGTCTCAGTATGCAGTGCAGGCTAGTCTTGAACTCACTATATAGCCCGGGCTGGCCTTAAACTTGTGGCAAGCCTCCTACCTCAGCCTCCCAAGTGCTAGGATTACAGGTGTTCGTCACCATACCCAGCTTCTTTACTGTTAAGAAAATGCAAATAAAATGGCCGAGCTGAGATTTGAACCCAGGCATCAGACTCTGGATTCCATGCCTTGCTGATCAGGTTGTACTACCTCCTGGGCTAGGCGCCTCTTGGGCACAGCTTACACCAATAGCAATGGCTCCTCACCAGCCCTCACTTACGCCAGCTGAGCACATGCTCCGAGGAGGCCTGGAGGCTCGCTGACTGTCCGGCCTGTCCTTGCAGAGGGTGAGGGGCTGGCACCCCTGCTGGGGTATGTTGCATTCACAGAGCATCCCTTGGACTCTGGGAGATCATCGCGGGCACCACCTGCAACACATGGATATCACCACTGAGTCACATTACTCAAGTGCCTGCCTTTCTCTCTTGAGCCCTAGATTATAAATCACTTATTTAAGAAAAACATCTCACAATATTGGGCATTTTCTGTGTGCTGGGGGTGACACTAACCCAGTACATGCCACAGTCCATTTTATAGACTATAGACACCAGAGTTATTCATGTCCTCCTTGTCAGAGGAGGAAACAAGCTTGGGTTATGCAATTTGCTTGTGATTCATAGACAATAAACATCTAGGACCAGGTCTGATCAATCACCTTTCTTGTGACCCGAAGGTTTAAATTCTAACGACTAAGGCCAGGCGTGGTGGCGCACACCTGTAATCCCAGCACTTGGGAGGCTGAGGCAGGAGGATCCTTGGGAGTCCGAGACCAGCCTGGGCTACAAAGTGAGCTCAAGGCCAGCCTGAACTGCATAGCAAGACCCTGTCTCAAAAAGACCAAACAAAAAAATTCTAACCACTACGCAGACTGCTTGTCCCTCCCACTAAGTGGAAGAGAAAAGACCCAAACCCAGCTGTCTGTCACAGTGGGCTGCACTGAACATCTCAGGACAACTTTCCAAAGTGTGGGGCCTGGGAAAGACAGTGAACATAGCTGGTGACAACAAGCGAAGGACTGCCCTTCTGAAATGTCTGGGTCTGTTCCCACCACACAGTCATCAACTACATGCCCCACCCTTCCCACCAGACTCTGTCATACTCATTTCAGTAGCATCAAGTTTTGTTTTTGTTTGAGACAGGGTCTCGCTGTATGGTATATATAGTATATATATGGTATATATAGTATATATGGTATATATAGTATATATAGTATATAGACTGGCCTTGAACTTGCTATGTAGCCCAAACTGGCCTTGAACTCACAGCAATCCTCCTGCCTCAGCCTCCCCAAGTGCTGGGATTACAAGCGTGCACCACCACGACAGGCTCACATCAAAAGTATTACCTCACATCAAAAGTACTTCCTGGAAGCAGGAAAAGAATAGAGTTGGCAGTACTGATCTTAACAGATGTTTGAGTGAATAAAGAAAGAATAACTCCCTGACCACCCCCAGTCATAAGAGAATCCTGAAACTCAGTGATTGTCAGACAGGGAGGAGTACCCATTAGTTTTATTTTTCTACATATAATCTATAGCTTATAAAAGTCAATCTGTTCTCTTTTCACTTTATGTGGGTGTGTGGCCTTGTCCAATTATGTGTGCAAAGAAAGAAGATGAGTGAACACTGCCTTTCTTTGTACACTCAGAAGCTCACAGACTCAGTGTAAGCTCCGGCTAGAGGGAAATCACAAGGTGTCCCTGGCTCTCTAAATTAAGCCGTGTCACCCCCAAAGGCTCCACACTGAGTGCAGATAGTATAAGCCATGGACCCTCTGCAAAGTCCCAGCAGCAGCAGAACCATGACTGAGACCACTTGCATTCATTTCTTCTCAAACTCATGTTGTGTTGCAAATGAAACACACCCACACTTGCCAAGTGTCCCCCATCACCCAACTCTCTACACTTAGGAAGACTTTCCCTGTGAATCCAACAGACTTTAAAAACCACCTAAGCTATTTCCTATCTTCAAAATCCCCCATTCTGCCCTTTCTCAGGCTGTGGTATAAAAACTATCTCAAGCCTGTTAAAAATATAGACTTCCAAATCCCTTCACAGCCCTACTGATTTAGAAGCTTGCTAAGTGAGTCCTGGGAACCTGCCTTTCCAATCAGCTCCCACCCAGTCACTCTTGGGCTCAAGTTTGGCTGTGAGCCCCCTCTGCCACAAGGCTAGCCCCTTTCACTGTACCAAATTCCATCCAGGCCCACTGCTCAGCATTTCCCCCAGATTTTCCAGTTCATGAAAATCACATGCAGTTCCAGAGCTCTGACCAAGACCTACAGGAGAAACCCCAGAGTACAGTACGTTTAAGATGCACCTCAGGAGGAAAGTTCTAGAATGTTCTGGAACATTCCCTAGACTCCAGGGCAGCCCCAAGCACAGTAAGGCCCAGTGCTTGCTCAAGATTGAGTCACTGGGTCATAGCCAAGACCAGCAGAGAGCAGTAAAAGAGTAGAGCTGGCCAGAGGAGACCATACCTAACAGCCAGAGGAGCAGCGTCCTACTTCCCAAGCCATAGAAGAAACATCAATAAATATAGTATGAATCATGCTCTCTTGCCACAATGCAATACAATTATAAATCAATAATAAAAAGACAGCCAAGACCGTCCCTAAGCTTTGGAAACTCAAACCACACTGCTAAATAATTCATATAAAGGAAGAAACTCTAATGGAAATCATGAGGTGCTTAATGATCAGTGGACATAAGTACTATACATCAGAACCTTTAGGATTCAACACAAACAGTAATTAGAAAGCTGGAATCTCAGGTGCACACACTGTATTTCAGACTGACTTTAATATTATCTTAGCCACTGCAAAGAATAAAAGTTGCCAATTCAAGACACAATGGCTTATCTGTTGGAATTTTATATACTAACTGAAGTATTCTTTTAGACTTAGGGACTTTAATCACACATGATTTATGTAAAAAATCAAATAGAACCAAAGTAAATTGTTTACATTCAACAGTCTGGCAACTGCTGTCCAACCTTCTATCTCACGTTGACCTCAGGGCAATGTGAACACGGTGACACAAAGTTTTTTTGTCTTTTTGAGACAGGGTCTCGCTATGCAGCTCAGGCTGGCCCTGAGCTCACTTTGTAGTCCAGGCTGGTCTTGAACTAGCAAGGATCCTCCTGCCTCAGCCTCCCGAGTTCTGGGATTACAGGTGTGAGCCACCATGCCCCGTAACACAGAGTATTTTAACAGTGGTCCTCAATGGCCTCTGGGATGTGCTGTCCAGCCACAAAGACGCTCTGCAGGCTTCATGTTCATGAAACAAAGACCATGACAACTGCTTCACACCTGCTGCTTGGCCGCACACAGGTCAGACCAATAGTGACCTTAGAGAGGGTAGGGGACAAATGTCCATCTTAGGACATCATCACAGCATCATAGTATTTGAGAACAAAGGTTCCACAACTAATGAGCTAAGCTCTCGATGGAAGAGAGCTTAGAGAAGGAAAGAGCACCTCTCCAAAATAAGGGAGAGGAAGGTCGGGTGTAGTGGTGCACGCCTGTAATCCCAGCACTCAGGAGGCTGAGGCAGGAGGATCACTGTGAGTTTGAAACCAGCCTGGGCTACAACGTAAGCTCAAGGCCAGCCTGAACTGCATAGCGAGAACCTGTCTCAAAAAGACAAAAAAAAAAAAAAAAAAAGGAGGGATCACAAAATGAAAGCATAAATGAGCAAAATAAGATTATCAGAACCATAGCTTCATTAAAGAACTAATAATGTAAATAAGTAAGAGCCAAGAAAAAATTTAAAACACAAGCAAATAGTGTAGCGATCCTCAGTCGGTCTCTCGTTGCACCCCGGAGAGAGACGCGGTGGGCGTGAGAAAAGTAAAGGCAAGAGACAAGAGCTGGGGTCAGGGGGAGTCGCCTCTCGCCTGCTGAGCGGGAGGGCTGCCGCCCAAACAGTTTCTTTACGGCCTCCAGAAAGGTTGGTAAATTTCTGCCTCCCTGCCCAGCAACGAGTTAACAAAGTCACAATGGCTTATTTACTCCGAGGAGTACCTGTGTTCTCAGGCTGGCTTCATCCTGCATGTGTAACTATTTAGTACTAGAAGACTGGGCAGGATGCATACAGCTGTAATCCCCGCATTCTGGGAGGCTGAGGCAGGAGGATGGCTGTGAATGTGAGGCCAGCCTGGGCTATGAAGACCAGCCTGAATCACAGAGCAAGACCGGGCTCAAAAAGACAAAAAAAAAAAAAAAAAAGTATTAGAAATGAAAGAGAGACCATAATTACAAATATAATAGAAATAACTGTACGGAGGAATGAACTGAGTTCCAGAGGTGTCAAGTAACTCATTCAGAGTTACACAGCTATGGAATATAATTTATAAAATGCAGTGTACTGTTGTGATATCTGTGGAACTCAATATAATGGCTCCCATTTCTTTGGGCAGGACAAACACTTTCATAAGTGCACTTGTCATCTCATGGACTTTACAATAAATAATCTGCCTGGAAGAAAGAAAAATAAAACATCCGGCCATGACAGACCTGTAGTTTTCAGGTCTGCAACCCACTCAGTAGAGCTAGCTAAGTCAGACAGCCAACATGCACACACACACACACACACACACACACACACAGGGTCTCACTATGCATTTCAGGCTGGCCTTGAACTCACAGCAATCCTTTGGCCTCAGCCTCCAAGTACTGGGATTACAGGCGTGCGCCACCACGCCTGCCTGTCTTCAACTGTTGATTTATGGGAAACTTTCCTCCTCGCCCCATGCCCTCCACCCAAAGCTGAATTCAGACATTCTCCTGGAATAGTCACAGTGTCAGAGCAGAAAAGGAAACTGCAGGCCTGGTAATCCAAGACCTATGTCCTTCTGGTAACCTTTTTTTTTTTTTTTTTTTTTTTTTTGTCTTTTTGAGACAGGGTTTCACTTTTGAGTTCAGGCTGGCCTTGAGCTCACTTTGTAGCCCAGGCTGGTCCCGAACTCACAACAATCCTCCTGCCTCAGCCTCCCAAGTGCAGGGATTACAGGCATGTGCCACCACGCCCGGCCCCTCCTGATACCCTTAACTCAGAAGTACAGAGCCTCCCTAGTTCACCCTTAAAACACCAGCCCCTCTTTTGCCTGCAACCAAACTGGAAACTGCAGGGAGTTCTAGAGCTCAAGGTTAGAATCCCAGAATCCTTTTCTTCTTCCTATCCAGGCCACATTGGGGAATTAAAGGTGCTATATCCTCCAGTTCCCCTGGGCCCTGCTCGCAGCTGAGTATGGGAGTTATAACTCCCCACTCTCACTGCACTGAGAAGGAGAACCAGAGGATCACAGATCTGGGATCTAAGAGAGAAGGGACCAGATTAAAACCTGATGGGACAAAGACAGGACATTCTCCAACCCTTTTTTGCAGCTTGCGGAGCACTTACCTATACCAGGTGTGTGACATCCTGACCACGCCCTCAGTCTGAGGGTTTCTGGGACACTGTGACTGCCCTGCTCCCTCACGCTGGGCTCTAAAGGCGAATGAGCCCCATACATCCCCCTCAGCCTAAACAACCAATGCTGGAGCAGCCAGCCATAATTCAGCATAGCCTTTCCTTAGAGTGTTCATCCTCTGTACTGCTCTGTCCCAACCAATATGCAGTGCCACAAACCTACAGAGATCTGAGCTAAGGCAAAAGTGGAGGGGCATGGGCTCCGGAGACCGGGAGCCTTGGGTCAAACCCTAGCGTTTATTAACCAAAGAACTGGGTGAGTCAAACCCCTGGTTCCCTCTACTCATCTGTGATCTCCAGGCTATTAGGAGACGCAGGGAGGGAATTCATGAGAACCTCTGCTTTTCAGTGCTCTCTGCCTGGTCAGATCTTGGATTCAGACGGACAGAAGCTCTCAGCCAAACAGTTCTTGCTATGTGCCCTAAACTAGCTGCTAACTTACAATATGGAGTGTGCCCAATGCCCCAGGTGTTAAATGCTTGTCCCCTATTTATGGCACTACCGGAAAGTGGTGGGACCCTTAAACAGGTGGGGCCTTGATTGCCAGGTGTGGTGGGATTGCGGGGCATGGTGGTGGCACACATTTGTAGTACCAGCACCTGGGAGGCTGAGGCAGGAGGATTGTTGTAAGTTCAAGACCAGCCTGGGCTACAAAATGAGCTCAAGGCCGGCCTGAACTGCATAGCGAGACCGTGTCTCAAAAGGACAAAAAACAAAAACAGATGGGGCCTGGTTGTGGGTGCAGCCTTTCCCCCTTTCTGCCTCTAGCCATGAAGTAAGTGGTTTCACTGTGCTGCCTGCTCCACCCTGATGTGGGCTGCAAGCCCAAAGATCTAAACCTCTAACAACACCGTGAGCCAAAAAGCTTTCTCTTTAATAAGTCAGGTAGCTCAGGCAGCTGGTATAATTGCAGGAAGATGACTAGCGCGCCAGCGTTCAAACAGGGCCTCCTGGATCGGGTATACTTGGATACAGCATGGGATTCATCCCCAGCCCTCCTGATTCCTTAGAACTCAACTGTATCTCCTCTCCGCCTCGGTCACACCGGACTCACCTTCCTCTCGAATCTTCTCCAGCTCTCTGCCACAGGCTGCTCTTGAGATGGAGGGAAGCCAGGAGCCCTAAGGAGAATTTCCAGAGTCCGTGAACTCATCTAGGTACAGGATTTGATTTTAATCATGAAAAGAAACCCAGAGACCAAGAAAAGACCTTTGTAAGAAAAGAGGCTGAGACAGGAAGATCAGAGAGTGAGCCTGGCCTGAGGAACTCGGGGAGACCCTCTTTCAGATTAAAAAGAATACTATAATGTGCAATAATAGCTCAGTATGAAGGCCCTGGGTTCAATACGAAAGAAGGGAAGGAAGAGAAAGTCATCAGTCACAACAAACGCACTCCACAAGCCATCGAAAGTTGAGAGGGCTAGGTTAGGCTCCAAGTCAGAGATATCTTCCTCTCAGCAGGGAGTTCTGGGTCTGGAAGCCCCTGGTCTCTGCAAGCAGGGGTCCTTCTCCACGCCCGAGCTCGCTCCGAGCCCTCACTGAGGAAGTGGCCGGATCAACCCACCAAGTGCAGCTGAACTGCGGAGGACGGGTGGAGGACTAGGGGGCTTGGTCACCGGCATGTGCGTCGCAGGTTGCCAAGACACCGCATTGCCCGGACACCGCGTTGCCTGGATACCGCGTTGCCAGGATACCCCGAGACTGTCAAGCTCCTCCATGGCTGCTTCCCCAGCTCCCTGGCCTCAGAAAGGAAAGGGCCGGCATTTCAGGAAAACCCCACAAAGTCTGTTTAGTGGTGTTTTGTTGTTTTTGTTTTGTTTTGTTTGTAACAGCTTGTGGTGCTTTTCAGGGCCATTTTTCTTATTAGAACTGTACCTCTAGGGCAGTGAAAGATGCGCCCTTCCTTCACTGGTCTCTCTTCCGCAGCCAGCTGCAGTTTTCAAAATAGCAAACCGGCTTTGAACAAGGGCTTGCTCAAGGTCACCCAGAAAAGCTGAGATTTGTTTCCAAGATTTCTCCTTCCAAATCTATCCCTCTTCCCAGCTTATCAACTGAAATTCATCTTCCTAATCCTTCCCAGTACCTAATAAATCTTGGGCAGGAAGCTTTTTTCCAAGTCAAGCTTAGTTCCTACATTTATATTTAGATCTAGTTTCTCCCTGGAGGAGGTAGGGAAATTAAGAATGTATTTTTGGTTTTGATAACTTTTTTTTACTGATTATAAAATAAATACATGGTCATTTGGAAATCTTAAAAATATGAGCATTGTTAAAAATTCATAAACTCACAATCCAGAGATTAACCACCTTTTCTGGATAGCTGTTGCTGAATTCCCCCAAATTCTGTTGCTTTAACAACAATGATCATTGTGGTCTCTGGGTTCTGGGGTTGGCTTGGCAGGTGAGGCTGCTGATGCTTGGGGTCTCTGTGCTGTAGATGCAAAGTGGCTAGCGAACCTTCCTGGTTCACAAGTCTGGTAATGGATGTTGGCTGTCCGCTGGGATCTCCACTGGGGCTGTGCCACATCTTTTCTTCTTCTTCTTTTTTTTTTTTTTTGTGGTACTGGGTATCGAACTCAGGACTTTGCACTTGCCAGGCAGGTGCTAGTGCCACTGAACTATCTCCCCAGCCCGCAACATCTTGTAATATGATTTCTCCATGTGTTTCCATGCCATGTGCGGTATGTGTCTGCATTCCTGAAACAAGGACCCCAGAGAGACTAGGCAAAGTTATACTGCCTCCACAGACTCAGGAAGAGGAATCCAGCTCTCATGGGCAGAACCAAGGCCATGGGGTAGGAGTTGCCTGGGACTGGGAGATCTTGCGGCCACACCATCTGCCATACTGCTGCTTTTGGTTAGTAGCTGTTTCCTCTCTGTACCTATGCAATGCACATGTATGTTAACATAGGTAGACTCAAACTTTAATGTGCAATTTTGGATGGGGCTTCCTATAAATCTCACATTTTGTCCTGAGTGTTTCTGTTTCTTAAAGTTTTAAAACACACATGCACATTTTACCTATTGAATCATGCCATGGTAGAAAAGGTAGAAACATTAATATTTTTTTTTCTTGCCTTTTTGAGACAGGCTCTCGTTATGCAGTTCAGGCTGGCCTTGAGCTCACTTTGTAGCCCAGGCTGGTCTCCAACTCAAAAGGATCCTCCTGCTTCAGCCTCCCGAGTGCTGGGATTACAGGCTTGTACCACCACACCTGGTTTGGTAGCAGCTTTTTAACTGGAAAGCAGCATCATTATTAATGGCCTCACCCACACGGCTGTAGGAATGGGAAGACAGAGATATCTGTCCATTTTGTTCACTGCTGCATGCCAAGCACCGAGCACAGTGCCAGCACACGTAGACACCCAGTCACCACTGGCTTAATGGATGGATGGATGGGTAGATGAATGGATGGACAGACAGATGGATAAAATGGTCTCCCCTCTTTGTATCTTCCTGAGGAAAGATGCCAAGTCCCTAACTGCACCACCAGGCGCCAAGGAATCCAGGCCTCTCTGCTGATTCCAGGAGTGTGAGACAGGCTGGTGAATCCCAGAAGAGAAACGCTCATCCTTGTTGTGATTATAAACCTTCTGCCACTCAGCAGCTTGAAACTCCTGCGCCATTTTGCCCTTAGCACTTGGATAAGTTCCAGATGCCTGCTGCATGGGTGTGGGTGGCTGCTGTCCCTGAGGCTCAGGAGCCACCTAAGGGGTCCTGGCCTCGGAGCTGCTTTTGTTTGGCCTGGCCTCCCACACAGCCCACACCACCAGGATTTGTAGCAGAGATGGGGTGGGGGTTCTGGGTGAGTCTAGAAACATGAGGGCTCCTAAAGCCCCAGAAAACCCTTCCCACTTATCCAGGAGGGTGTACACCATCCAGCTAGGAGGGCTTTTCTAGGGTCCCCTTGCTAGCCCCCACTGTACACCCCACCCAAGCCCAGCCTAGAGGTCACTGGAGAACCCAGGGAAAGGGGCACCTGACACACGGACTGGGGTCCCCCTCAGCCCCGTAAGACAAACTTGGCCTTCTCTCTGGCCTTAAGCCCGCCCGGCTGCTTTTCAGCCCTGGTCTGAACGGGCCCAGGAAACCTAGACTCCAGATCACTGCTAGCATGGAACAGAGTTCAGATGCAGTGTCACATCATACCGTCTGCAGTGGCTGTTCGGCAGGTTAAATGCTCTTACACTTCAGCAATGTCGTGTGATTCCACTCAATTGTAAATGGTGGATGCTTCCAACAGGTCCAACAGGCAGGTCAGACGATGACTGCCTAGCCTGGAGCTTCCACTCTGCCTCTTGGCCCCACAGGACTTCATGTCCAGCGACCAGCAGGAAAGTGGCTCTGGAGCAAGAGGCCAGGCACTGAGGCAGCAGTGGGCAACTGTGGACCTAGATGAGGGCCGTTCATGTCTTCCCTGCCTCCCACCCTTGGGAGCAGCCAGGACCACAGTCAGAATGAGAGGAAACCGGGCAGCAGAGGGGGAAAGATACCAGATAAGCACTACCACACTCCTCTGTCTTGGCAGAAGAAAAGACGCCTGCAATAGACAGAAGCTTGAGCCTTGGAGGACGGTGTTATTTGATGGCTGTGTAGCCAAGGACACGGGTGAAAAGCCTCTGTTTGCTAAGCCCCAAGAGCTTCAGGTTAAACTGGGTTGGAGGAGGAGGCCCACACACTACCCTTTTCCCAGCAGTGCTGCAAAGACTCAGATAGAGAACCTTCCCCTCCCCAATGTCAATGGAAGGTCACCCACCACCAGCCTCAGAGAACACGCTGTTCCCACAAGTACCACCAGAGGGCAGTACAAACCTAGACATAGAAGAAGGCGTGCAGACTCTCTGCCCAGAGGGAGCAGCAAAAGAGGAAAGATGGGGTGCCAGGGCAGGAGCTGCTCAGGGTGGCACATCTCACCAGCTCACACACTTTCAGTGCCCTCACCATCAGGGCAGGTCAGACCCAGGTTATGGGGCAGGAGATCAGTGCTGCAATCAACATACCAACCTCTGGATGCTGGTCATCTCTGCTAAGCCTCAGCACAGTGAATGCCACTAGAATGCCCACTTACACACACCATTTACAAAAGCGGTGAGCCAGGGAGGCTGTGCAGTGGCCCATCCAGCTGGTGACAGCACAGGTGGATTTTCAACATAGGGTCCATGTCTGAGTGTGTGCTCCCCCAGCTGTCCCCTCTCCCCTCTCAGGCTGCCAGGGTGCCCAGGAGTGACCTAGGAGGGTGCCTGTCCCCAGAAGTACAAAACCCTTTGGCACTGGCATTTCAAAGTAACATAAGTCAATGAGTGAGGTTTCAGGTTCTATTTAGCACATGCAATCTGTGAAACGGACACCAGAGTCAGGATCCTGTGGGCAGGTACTTTGATCTATGTTGTCCCCAGGGCTCAGATGCAGAGATTAAGTAACTTCCCCACATTCCTGGGAAGGCTTGGAGCCTGGCTCACAGCAGACGCCTATGGGCTCTGCTTTGGAGGGCTGATTCCCTCTGTCTTTTTTGGGGGGGTGTTGGGAGGAGACAGTCTCATTATGTAGTCCAGGCTGGCCTTGAGCTTACTATGTAGACCGCCTTTTTCTCAGAGGCCCTTCCCACCTGCTCTCTGCTCAGGCCCCACTAGCACTTCCTTCTGGCCTCCCAGGTCAGCCATCTCCACTCATCATTTCACTCTCAGCTCCTATCATGTTCTCTATGTGTTAGTCAGATAGTGCCATGATAATGCTGTGTAACAAATGAACCCCAAACTCGGCAGCCTGCAACAAGTAGCACATAGTGTTCTCACTCATGAGTCCAGAGGCAGCTAACACAGAGCTTCAGGCTGAGGGTGAGTAGACCTGGCGTCTGGGGGCCTTGCAGAGTCAGGTTTGCACCCAGGACCTGGGACTGGCAATTCCCAAGGCATGGTCTCCCTGTGTCAAAGGGCATAGAAACAAGAGGGCTAGTGAAAATACACAATATCTCTTGAGACACCATCGAACATTGTGACGCCATCACGTCCACTGTTCTTTTGGTCCAAGTGAGTCATATGGACATGCCACATCACAGAGGTGACAACACAACCCCCCCCACAAAGTCACGTGGCATAGGAAGGGTGCACAGCTGAGGACACTGGTTTAACCCTGCGACTCCCTCTTCTCCACAGTTCCTACAGGACATCCAAGGTGGAGGGGCACAGGGTCCCTGCCGCTTTATAAGCCCCTTCCTCTTCTGTCTTCTCCCAAGTCCAGAGCGGAACTGTGGTCCACTTCAAGGTCACCAGCCCCCTACTGGTGATGATGGGGCTTTACAGACAGAAAGGCCTCAGTGGCCACCCAAGCCAGTGTCTTTAGGACTGCCAAGCTCTGAAGTAAGACATGGTCATGTTCTTCCCACACACTTTCATTTTCTCAAATTCTTAACCCTGCTCACTGGTGTCCCAGAAAGACTCTGAACTGTATGTGCCATTCTCTGGATGAAATGAGCCTTTCAAATTTCCAGATGTTCCTTGCTCAGCTAAACAGGATTCAGATTTAGAGAAAGGAGAAGGACAGAAAAGAGAACTGCTTACTTTACACTTTTTCTTTAACAGACACTCTTTAGGGTATAAAACCTGCATAATTAGGACAAAATCTCTCAGAGCAGAGGAAGAAGGAGTAATTTAGAAATCATCACTGGTCTAGGCAGCATCTTTTGAAAATGGTTTGTGGGCTCTGAGACCCCCTGTGCCTGCCATCCCGGCCCTGAGCAGGGTCCACGCCCGTCACTGTGCCTGGCAGGAGAGGTTAACTGTGCAGTTGGCACAGCATATCAGAAGTCTGGAAGGGACAGATTCAGAGAGACAGAGTCAGGGGCTGGTGGCCAGAGGCTGGGGGAGGGGAGGTGAGAGCTCTGATGGGTGCAGAGCGTAGTTCAAGGAAATTAAAAAGTCCTAGATGTGAACTGCATAGCAAGTGAGACCCTGTCTCAAAACAACAACAAAAAGTCCTAGTGCTGGACAGTGGTGATGGCTACACAACAACGCGATTGTATATTTTTAAATGGTGAAAACAGTCAATATTATGTCATACATATTTCTTTCTTTCTTTTTATCTTTTTGAGACAGGATCTCACTATGCAGCTCAGGCTGGCCTTGAGCTCCCTTTGTAGCCCGGGTTGGCCTCAAACTCACAATGATCCTCCCGCCTCAGCCTCCTGAGTGCTGGGATTACAGGCATGCACCACCACACCCGGCTGTTGTACATATTTATAAGTAAATAATTTTCATTGTAATGTTCATTAGAAATCCATCCTGCTGTCCACGAACATGCACACTTCCATGCCTGATCTACTCCAGTGGAAGGTTTTAAACAGCAAGGAAACACATGTGGAAGTAAGAGAGGGAAATGCACACGCAGGGACGATGAAGCAGACCAGGGAGAGGGGAGGAGGGAGAGGCCGGGCCCAGGACTCTGCACAGTAGACCATGGTATGGATTTAATTCTCTCCTGCGAGAGCCTCAGGAAGCAAGTTCACACTTTTATTTTTGCAAGGTGCTAACGTTAATTAGATTAACAGTAAAGTACTTAGTGTAGCCTGTGAGATATTCGCAGCTCAATGCACTCACATTATGTCAAAGAGGACAGTGATAACTCATCAGGACAAACAAAAGACTTCTCATTTATAAGTACAATTTCATTTCAGCAAAACTGAAAGGGCCTTCAATGTGGGTATTTTATTGATTCTATTGTAGAATCTTTTTAAACATCCAGTCACAAAGTTTTGCATGAAAACCAAGCACGTTAAATCTTTGTTAAAAATCAAATGGCAGCCTAGGGATATAAGTCAGTGGAATAAGTGCTTGCCTGGCAAGCGCAAGGTCCTGATTTTGATCCCCAGTACCACAAAAAAAAAAAAATTTATTGAAAAAAATTCAAGCCAGGTGTGGTGGTGCACGCCTGTAATCCCAGGACTTGGGAGGCTGAGGCAGGAGGATTGTTGCGAATTTGAGACCAGCCTGGGCTACAAAGTGAGTTCAAGGCCAGCCTGAATTGCATACTTAGACCCTGTCTCAAAAAGACAAAAGAAAAAATCAAATGGCTATGTACATATATGTATATGTGAATAGACATGTATGTACAGGTGCATGTATGTAAACACAGGTGTGTATATGTACACATGGGCAGATATATATAGTACCTCCCTTTATATGAAAGAAAGCAGAGCTGGGAATATAGCACAGTCACACAAGTGCCTGCCTGGCAAGTGCAGGTCCTGAGTTCAATTCTCGGCACCAGAAAAAGAAAGCAATTTTCCTTAAAATAATATCATAGTCAATTTCTTTTAAAGTTCAGGACTAGCCAGGCGTGGTGGCACACACCTATAATCCCAGCACTTGGGAGGCTGAGGCAGGAGGATTGTTGCGAGTTTGAGGCCAACCTGGGCTGCAAAGTGAGCTCAGGGCCAACCTGAACTGCATAGCGAGACCCTGTCTCAAAAAGACAAAAAAAAATAAATAAATATAAAGTTCGGGACTATATACTGCTGGATTTGGGCACTGACTTAGGGCTTGGCCAAAGTCAAACCCAGGTTTTATCTCCGGAACACTGGAGAGATAAGGAAAAGGTTTGGGGTGAAAAGGCCACAGAAACTGGCCTCAAATCACACTGGAGGGAAGACGCTCTCATGTCCGAATCGTGTTCGCCTGTGCTTGCTTCTGTCCTCTCGCCCTTCCCCGACCCACTCTCTTCCAACTTCCTGCGGTCACACCATCTCAGGAGGAGGTAGCAAGCGTCTTCCCGGCTGCAAAGTGATTGATCGCTGGCTGTTTTGTCCGGCTACCAAGTGCCATCTAATACCTTGGATTATTGTTCCCTCCAGAGCCCTGCTCGGGAAGGGTAGCTTCACCAGCCACAGAGCAGACAGCAGAGCCTTTATCTGCCTGTCCTGCCTGTCTGAGAGGAGCTGTTTTACTCCCTCAAGCATGGCTGTCCCTCAGCTTTGACCATTCCTAAGGTGGAAGGAAGAAACGCTATCCCCAAGGACCCTCCCGACTCCTGGACGGCAGAGCACGTAATACCTGCTTACCGTAACCAAGAGGACACGCTGGGAGGTGGGTGAGGCGGCACATACCTGTCAACGCAGCAATAGGGAGGCTGAGACAGGAGGAGCACGAGTGAGTTCAAGGGCAGCCTGGAACGCACAGTGAGGCCCTGCCTCAGACAAAAAAGAAGGCACAGCGGACACCGGAAGCCAGCCGGTGCCTGCCCACGGAGGGAGGGCCTTAACACGAAAGGAAAGGGCAGCCGAGGAGCCCGGTGTCCGTGCTCACGCTTCTCCAGGCAGACTCCCTCCTGGGCTTTGCAGCTCCAACCTCCATAAAACACCAGCACTTTTTTTTTTTTTTTGTCCTCTTGAGACACGGTCTCACTATGCAGTTCAGACTGGCCTTGGGCTCGCTTTGTAGCCCAGGCTGGTCTTGAACTCATGAAGATCCTCCTAGCTCGGCCTCCCGTGTGCTGGGATTATAGGTGTGCGCCACCACGCCCGGCCAAGTGCTCTTCTTTTAAGGGAACTCAGCACCCCCCAGTAAGGCCTCTCAGGGCTTGGCTGGACTCTTTCTGAAGAACTTCACCCCACAGCTCAGGTCAAGGTCACATTATGTGCTCCACCACCTTCGGTTTTTACTTTTGTTTGTTTTATTCTATTTATTGCAGTATTGGGGATTGAACCCGGGGCCCCTGATGTTAGGCAAGTGCTCTACCACTGCGTGACACCCAAAGCCCCTTTATTTATTTTTATTTCTAAATTTTGTAACAAAGTCTTGCTAAATTGGCTATGCTGGCCCTGAACTTTCAGTCCTCCTGCCTCAGCCTCCCGTATCACTGGGATTACAGGTGTGCACCATTACGCCCAGCAGCCACTGGACATTTTGTAACCACAAGCTCATCTCTCTGTGTCTGCCACAGCCACTGCGGGATCCAGTTTGAAGTGACTGCTGCCACGTCGTTCCCCAGCACACTGCAAACAACGCTGGAGACAAACCAAGCCTCTTCCAGCCTGGATGAAAGTCACCTCTGTGCTGACCACTTTCCAAGCACCTCCTTCCAACCCTAATCACAGGTCTCCAACTGTCTGCCGCCCTTGACCTCACTCCTCTCAGGTAAATCCCCATTAACTGCACACTGCAGCCAAGCGTAGTGTCACATGCCTGTAATCCCAGCACTCTGGAAGGCTGAGGCAGGAGGATCATAGGTTCCACCCCACTCTGGGCAGTTTAATGACACCCTGTCTCAAAATAAAATATGAACAAGGGCAACAAAAGCGCACCCTGCAGCGCTGGATCTGTCTGCCTTTTCCTTCAGGCTCACAGCACGTTTTGCTGGGTTCTTTTGCACCAGATTTTCCCAAATACCCTCAGACCAGCACCCCCACCCATATACACACTGGGCCAGGACTCTAGCAGCCCTGCCGGCCACACAATATCTATTCCACGAACACTTGCAGAACTGAATTAATTTCTACGCTCTCTATTTCATCAACCAAAAAAATACACCTCCTCTTTCCACCATCACTAAAAAGATTTCCAAGGATATTTCCAGGTAATTAAAGTGCCACTATCATGCCTCAAAGCTTGTTATTAAACTCTTTCCACAATGCTTCGAGTACTTCCCTGGCTGGCTAGCAAAAAGCAGCAAATGGAAGGTAACATCCCTCCTTTCACAACCTCAGTGTCTTCGCTGGCTGGTGAGCTCAGCTGCTCTCCTGAGATTGCAAGCAATTCAAGGAAGGGAAGCTCCTCCTCCCCCACGCCGCAGGGTAGGCAGCGGCAGCCCACACTCCAAAGGCAGCTCCCCGAGGCCAAGCTCTTGCCACCTTCTTGCTCTGTCACTAAAGCCAGATCCCAGCTCAGAAAGAGGGACAAGCAGAAGGGCAGAGTGTGCATGGCCTGGCACACTTTCCTCTGCCCCTAGCCCAGGGGACAACACTTAGCCACTTGGCCATGCCTAAAAGCAAGAGACTCAGTAGTCGTGGTCCATGGCCAAGTGTCCCCCTTTTTTTCCCATTCTTTCCATTTTTTATTTCTCATTTTGAGGCAGGGTCTCTCTCACTAAGTGAATAAGTTGCTTAGGTTAGACTTGGGCTCCTCCTGCCTCAGCCTCCCACATTACAAGCATGTATCACCATGCCTGGCTGAAAGTGTCTCTCTTCCTTTTCTTTTCTTTCTTTCTTCCTTTCTTTCTTGCTTTTTTTTTTTTTTGTGTGTGTGTGTGTGTGATTTTGAGACAGGGTCTCCCTATGCAGTTCAGGCTGGACTTCAACTCACTTTATAGCCCAGACTAGCCTTGAACTCACAGCAATTCTCCTGCCTCAGCCTCTAGAGTGCTGGGATTAGAGATACACGCCACTACACCTAGCCTTAAAAGTGTCTCTCTCTGTTTGTTTTTCTGGGGTTTTTGTTGTTGTTTGTTCTTTTTTGTCTTTTTGAGACAGAGTCTTGCTATGCAGTCCAGGCTGGCCTTGAGCTCACTTTGAAGTCCAGGCTGGTCTTGAAGTTGCAGTGATCCTCCTGCCTCAGCCTCCCAAGTGCTGGGATTACATACATGCGCCACCATGCCCAGGCTAAAAGTGTCCCTTGATGTGGTAAGAGGTCTTGTTTCTAGTCCTCCTAGTTCCTAGCCTGTCAAGAGTTTTTTTTTTTGTTTTTTTTTTTTTGCGGTACTGGGGATCGAACTCAGGACCCTGCGCTTGCTAGGCAAGCGCTTATTCCACTGAGCTATATCCCCAGCCCCCTGTCAAGAGTTGGTACACCAAATATCCAAGCTTTTTAGAAGTATGTGTATTAAACACACCCGTGCACGCATTCACGCACACAGATGGAAGGTTAATGGCTCAGGCCTGGGAGCCAGGCTGCCTGGGTTCAAATTCCTGCCCTACTACCTACTGCCTGCATGACAGGTAGTAAGCAAGTCTCTCAGCCTCTTTATCTGAAAAATGGGAAGAACAATGATTGCATTGGGTTGCTGTGAGAATTAAATTACATTAAAGCATATTACCTGGAGGGCTGGGGTGGAGCTCAGTGGTACAGCTCTTGCCTAGCATTGCAAGGCCCTGGCTTCCATTCCTTGCCCAAATAAAACAAAATTACCTGGGCTGTGTCCTGGGCTACATATCTCGCGCCTCACAGACACTGGAGCCGAAGGACCTGAGAAGTGAGTGCTCTTGTGAATTTGAATCAGCTGGGATTTGATATGTTTTATCTCACATCCTGCATGCATTTTTTAAGAGCATCTGGAAGACAGTGGCGTAAACTGATAGCCGATGAGAACTGCGTGAATGTTAGGATTCCTAATTCTGCATTTGTACTTCCTTTCTCCAGTCATCCCGAGAGACAGACAGACAGAAGCCCCATTTCAAGAAGGGATAATAGGATTTTGTGTTCCAGTGTATTAAGTACATTTTCTGCAGAAAGGCTTTCTAGACCAAAGCCAGAGGGACTGTCTCCTTCCCTACCACCTCAGGGGCAAGGAGAGAAGGAAGCCGCAAGGACCAGACACTCCCATAAATAAGCCCAAGAGCATCTGCCATCTACCTTGCTAGGGTGTGTTCTAGAAGACAAGGCTCCCTGCACCCCAAAGCCCCACAATTGGGAAGGGGTCTGCTGCCTAAGTATCTTTGTAGAAGAAGAAGGACTTGATGCTAAACTTCCTCAAGGGCTAAACAAGCATTATTTCATACTGTTCTATACTCATTCTTTTAATACTTTATCTAATTTTGAACAAGAAATTCATTTGCATATCTTGCAAAATCCAGACCTCCAGGGAAAGTCCCCCTCCCCCCACCTCTAGCCAGCCCCTCCCACTGCCCCATCCCAGGAAAAACCAATTATTTCTCCTGTGTCCCTGCCACAGCCACACAAGCAAATGTGATTATGGGTGCTTTTCCCATCCCTTTGTGCACAGTGGTAGCATCTAATCACTCTATCCTGAGCACTTTTATTTTTACTTCTGCAGATCTGTCCATAGTTCTATCTACATACCGTCTTTATTTCAGATTTCCTCAAGGAAAAGAGAAATGCTACCCAGATCTCGCTCGCAGCCCCTGTCAATTTCTTTCTTTCCATTTTTTTCTAGACAGGGTTTCATCATGCAGTTCAGGCTGTCCTTGATCACACTTTATAGCCCAGACTGGCCTTGAACTTGCCCTGATGCTGGGATTAGAGGCGTGCACCACCCCACTTGGCTCAATTCTGGTCAACTCTGGTGACAAAGAGATTCGTGCTGGTACAGGCCCTAGGAAAGCCGCTGTGATGCTTCTCACATGAGCTTTATTGGTTGGTCCACTGCACACCCTGCTAAGAGTCGCACTCCAGCGCACACATTGCACCATCTAAACCCATCTCCTCCTCTTCCCCCACAGCACCCAAGCAGCTCAGGCCAACTCTAAGGCGGATTCCTGAACAGCACAAGTCCGGTACTAAAATGCAGCTTACAGGGGGCTGGGGATATAGCTCAGTGGAATAAGCGCTTGCCTAGCAAGCGCAGGGTCCTGAGTTCGATGCCCAGTACCGCAAAAAAAAAAAAAAAATGCAGCTTACAAGAAGATGCTTATACACTTTGGCTTTTTTACAAATAGAGATGCACTTCTGCACGAGGAAAACAACTTCATAACAAGGGGCTGAGGATATAGCTCAGTGGCGAAGCGCTTGCCTAGCCTGCCCAAGGCACTGGGTTCTCTGTCCAGCACCACAAAAGGGGAAAAGGAGGAGGAAGAGGAGAAAGAAAACATTTACCAGTCATGGTTGCTGCGTGAGCCTGTGACCTAGGAACACTGCGGGTTTGAAATTTTTATTTTAAGTGATAAATAGGGCCGGGGATATAGCTCAGCAGCACAAGCGCCTGCTTGGCAAGGGTAAGGTACATCCCCAGCACCAAAAAAAAAAAAAAAAATTGGTAAATAATGATAATGTATATTTTATGGATGTGATGTTTTAATAAATGTATATATTATAGAATTATTAAATCAAGCTAATTAATATATTCACCACCTCATATACTTAATACTTTTTTGTTATAACATTCGAACTTTATTCTTAGCAGTTTTCAGACAGACATTACATTACATATTGTGCAGCATACCTCAAAAATTTACTCTTCCTGCCCTCTAAACTTTATACCCTATGACCAGTATCACCCCATTCCCTGCCACATGCAGCCTAGACTTTGGTTCTTTTTTTCCACTGTCAACAATGAACACCTTTAAATTTATCCAATTTTGATGCATTTGAAAGTAACTTGCATCCGGGCATGGTGGTACACGCCTATAATCCCAGCGTTTGGGAGGCTGAGGCAGGAGGATTGTTCTGAGTTGGAGACCAGCCTGGGCTACAAAGTGATCTCAAGGCCATGGTGGCGCACGCCTGTAATCCCAGTACTCAGGAGGCTGAGGTGGGAGGATCACTGGTAGTTTGAGGACAGCTTGGTCTCCACAGTGAGTTCCAGTCTGAACTACAGAGTGAGGTCTTGTCTGAAACACCTCTCCCCCCAAAAAGGTGCTTTTAGCAGCTGGGAAGAGTAAGTGGGGTGCCTAGAAACTCACAGGGTAAGATTCAAGTAGAACCCACAAAGATCACAGGCTTAAACAGCTGCATCCCCAGCCAGCTATCTCCACATCACTGCTTCCCCATAGTTACCACTCCTTCCCCGCCCCACCCACGGGCTATTTTAATCCTGCTGATTCTCATTGCTGGAGGTTTCTGAAGGGCGAAGTCATGAGACATAACTATGCCATAACTAAAGTCACCACCTTACCCACTTTGCCCTGGGAAGAAGAATTTTGCCAGCAGAAGCAGCATAGAGTCTAGCGGCGAGGAGTTGAAGAAACACAGGACCAAGGGTCAAGAATAGGAAGGGCGTGGTGGCACAAGCCTGTAATCCCAGCACTTGGGAGGCTGAGGCAGGAGGATCGCTGTGAGTTCAAGGCCACTCTGGGCTACAAAGTGAGCTCCAGGCCAGCCTGAACTGCAGAAAGAAACCCTGTCTCAAAAAGGAAAAAAAAAAAAATGAATAGGAAGCAGGGTGTAGTTGTGCATGCTTGTAACCAAACTTCTGGGAGGCTGAGACAGAAAAATCACAAATTCAAGCCCAACCTGGGCATTCTGGTGACTTAGCAATACCCTGTTTCGATTTTACAAAAACAGGCCTGGGATGAAGCTCTTTGCAAGAGCCCTGGATTCAATCCCCAGTACCACAAAATGAATGTATGAATGATGTGTCTCCGGTCTCTTCCAGGAGAAAATGTGCCACTGCTTTGGCCAACATGGACTCTTCAGTTGATTTGTGGTCACCAGTCTGGCCACCTGGGTCAGAAATGTCAGTCATGGAGAGGTCATCACAGCCCCTGGAGGATGCTCAGCTTGCCAGAGGCTTTGGAGAACACTTGCTTCCCACATCCACAAGAGCAGGCTATACCGATGATCTCACGGCAGGGCACTCTGAAATGGGCTAAGAGATGGACTGAGTGACAGGTGGAGATGTGGCACAGTGACCAGGAAAACCATACCAACGTAGAGTCCTGTGGGGGCACAGGCACCCCCTCCCTTACGTCCCCCCCCCCACATCTGTGTAGAAATCCAGGACCCGGGCCAGCACAACCTGAGTACTCACAGGGCCACCTGGGCACTGCAGCTTCTGGACCTGCAGTCCCAGACCCTGAGCCCGAGTTTGCAGATCCTGCCCGGGGCAGTGGCCTGCCCTCATTCACCTGCTGTCTTCGCCCTCAAGAACTGTGTCACTCAGCTTCCCATCCTGTGACAAAATACCTAAGGTACAAAACCTGGAAGGAGGAAACATTTATTCTGCCTTCAGGGTTTCTCTGCAGGGTCACTCGGTCTTGTTGCTTGGGGTCTGATGGCATCATGACAGGAGGGTGGGGTGGAAGACCTGTCACCCCCGGCAGCCAGGAAGTCAAGAGAAAGGGACAGGCGTGGCCAGGGAGCGACATCCTCTCCAAGGGCAACAGCCAATGACCTC
>PVLD010010898.1:0-27677 GCA_004027595.1 Dinomys branickii | reverse complement strand
CAAGACACAGAAAGCACCCCGGAAAGATTGATTATGAAGGTTCTCAAACTTCAAAGCATGTATACATACAACCGGCACCTAATACCGCAACTGTCAACACCTCTCTACAATGGCGCATCATGTCACACGTCCCTCTGTTCATCCCCGGCCCGCCCTCCTGATGCACCTCAAAGCAAACTGCAAATATCAGAACACTTTGCCCCCAACGAGTCAGCACAAGTGCCATCGACTAGAGCCAGCATTTGCCAAGGGTTTGGGTTGTTTTGCTTTATTGTGCTTGTTGGTTTTGTTTCGAAAGCGAAATCTCATTCATTGGGGAAGTGGGCCTCAGGGTGGGCCAAAGGGCCTCACTGCACAGCTCGTTTGGTGCCGCTGCCTGCAGAGTCCTGAGGCTTCATCACATCGGGAAGCTCCGGGCTAGAGAAGGGCTCAGTGCTCGGGGCCCGAACCGTGTCATCTGAGCGAAAGGCCAGTCCCACTGTGGCTGGGGTCTGTGGCCTTGCCGTCTTGCGGGTAAAGCCACACTCGCCCAGCATTTTGTCATCATCCAGAAGCTGGTCATCCTTGTACAGCCTCTGCTCATCAGGCGGCCGCTTGAGGATGCCCTCGACGATGCGCTTCAGCTCCAACACTGTGCTGGACTCCTTGGCCTCCGTGAAGATGGTGGTCTTGTGGTGCCGGATCATAAGGAACACGTCCATCTCGGCAGCTGCCTCTCACTCGATGCGCCGGCGTTCTGCCCTTTCTCCCTGCAAATGGCCCTGTTTTGTTTTATAAAAAATGGCATGTTGTGATATCACCTCACACTTATTAGGATACCATAGCCACTAAAGGGGGGAGGTACAGAAAATACCAACTATCAACAAGAATGTTAACCGGGCGTGGTGGCGCACACCTGTAATCCCAGCACTTGGGAGGCTGAGGCAGGAGGATCGTTGCGAGTTCAAAACCAGCCTGGGCTACAAAGTGAGCTCAAGGTCAGCCTGAACTGCATAGCAAGACCCTGTCTCAGAAAGACCAAAAAAAAAAAAAACAAAAGTTGGGGGGAGAAAACCAAGGATGTAGAGCAAACTGTAGGTTGGAATGTGAAGCCACTGTGGATAAAAGAACGGCAGCTCCTCTGAAAGAGCGATTGAAAGAGCAATAAAGAAACAGCCGAGTGTGATGGTGAAGGCCTGCAACCCCAGCACTCAGGAGGCTGAGGCAAGGAGCACTGCCCACGGGTCGGAGGCCAAGCTGCACCACATAGTGAGCTCTAGGCCAGCCCAAACTATATAGAGTGACCCTATCTCCAAAAAAGAAACAGTAAAAGGCGGTGAAAAAAACGGAAGGGCATTCGAGTGGGTGGGAGGGGCTGCAGGAAGGCAGAGAGGGTCTGGAAGAATTCTTCAGGTTTGGCAAACGGGGAAACAAAAAGACTACCAGAGGACAGGAGGGACTGTGGGCCCTGGCGGGGACCTCGCTCACCTGTACAACAGCAGCCTTGAAGCTCCTCGTGTGGGGCACAGACGGGGACCGTGAAGTGCACAGAAGAAACCGCTAAGGAGAGAGGGAGAGGGGATTATGGAAGAGCCAAGGTTTTAAGTATGTGAGGAGATGAGACTCAGAATAACGAAGAGCAGTAGCACTGGGCAACAAGCATTCATTCCACTTTCTCTCTCCGTGATTCTGGCTGATACCTCATTCAGGCGGAACTACATAGCATTGGTCTCTTTGTGCCTGGTTTATTTCACCTAACACTTTGAGGTTCAGCCACGTCGTGGTATACGTGAGAAGTTCCTTCCTCTTCAGGGCTGCAGAATTGTTGGAGGCCACTACAAAGTGGCTGTGAGCCGTACTTAATATTAACCAATTGGCTCTCCATGTTTACTTGTGTTATCTGAAGCTTAGGCACCTTGTCTGAAGGTAGGCAGCGGACTCATAGCAAGTGAACCTTTCTGAGTCCCTCCTCACCCTGAGGCCTGTATTGGCCTGTGAAGCTGTGACTCCTCAAAGAACAAGATAAGGCCACAGCTGAGGACATTTGGCTCCAACCCCAATTAATTATCGCAGGCTCCACACTCCTACAATCAATACCAACCTAAAGACAAGGTCGTTCTCCTGATTGGCATAATTTACTACTTGGAAAAATTCTCCCCAGGTCCTGCGAGATTCCCACGTTTTCTTAAGCATCCTCTTCCTCTGTTTGAAAACCAAAGAAATACGGGCCACCCAGGGAAGTCTTTGTCTAACTCAGAGAATATCGAAGCTGTGAGAGAGTTAGTCCCTCCTGGAGCCCTGAAATCATTTTCACTGCCTCATTTATTGAAGCCTTCGCAGTCCACTCGCTTGGGAGATTGCGGACCTGATCAGTCCGCAATAACTGAGGGTTATTTAACCCGGTACACAATATGCTACCTGATGATTTTCCTTCTCCGTTTGCCTATCATGGACACCCGGGCTGTTTCTAGTGACTAATGCTGCTGTGAATATGGAAAATTAATTTTTTCAAGATCCTTTCCTTCAGAAAGTTCCTTGGGGTATATCCCCTAAAGCAGAATTAACAGATCACAAGATATCCTCTGGGTCTACCCCACAACAGCCTCTTCTGTCCGCCTCCACTGCCCGGGCTCTCCCCATGCAGCGAGTGGCACCCTTCCACTCCTGAGACTGTCATCAGCTTCGAAGCTGGTGCCGTCCTCTCAGCTGCCTCCCAACCATCGCGCCTACAGCGCTGCCCCCACATACGGCCTAAGAGGCCCATGTCTGTCCTGGGCACCACCACCGACCCCTATAGTCCTCCCTGCTTTCGTGCTGGCCCACACATCCTTCTCCCTAGGTGGGATGATCTTTCTCTTTTTTTTTTTTGGCTTTTTGAGTCAGGGTTTCACTGTGCAGTTCAGACATCCTTAAACTCACTTGGTAGCCCAGGCTGGCCTCTTGCAGCAGTCCTCCTGCCTCAGCCTCCCAAGTGCTGGGATTACAGGCATGTGCCACCACGCCCTGCAAATCCTGAGCCTCTTAAAATCCAGACAAGCCCAAGTTGTACCCCCCACCCAAGATGTTTGTTTTCCAATAACTAAACTACACATTCACATACATTTGTTTTGCTTGAGTTTCTACATCTGTGGTTTATGATCATTTCAAAAGGATTTTTAAAAACAATTTCTAAGGCAGGAATAGATAAACTTTTTAAAAAGGCCAGATGGTAACTACTCCCAAGTGTTGGAGGCGAAGAGACAAGGTAAAAAATGTTACATAGGTACTTACATAACCTTTTTTTTTTTTTTTTTTGTCTTTTTGAAACAAAGTCTTGCTATGCAGTTTACGCGGGCTTTGAGCTCACTGTGTAGCCCAGGCTGGTCTCGAACTTGCAATGATCCTCCTGTGTCAGCCTCCCAAGTGCTGGGATTACAGGTCTGCCAATATGTAACCATTTAAAATGGAACTATCACCGGAAGTAGTGGCGGCTCAGGCCTGTAATCCTAGCACTGTAAGGCAGGAGAATCATCAGAGATCAGCTACAAAGTGAGCTCAAGGCCAGCCTGAACTGCATAGCAAGACCCTGCCTCAAAAAGTCAAAAAGACAAAAAAGAAAACGGAACATAAATAAAATGCAACTATCTAAACGTGCATAAGGATAGCCTGCCATGAAAAAGTGCATGCCTATAACGCCAGCTAGTAGGGAGACTGAAGCAAGGAGGACAGCAGATTCAAGGCCAGTCTAGGCAATTTAGGGAGACCCTGTCTCAAATAAGGGTCGGGGATATAGCTCAGTGGTAGTACGTCTTGGCTTTGTCTACCTGGGGTCGGGGGAACCTCTTGAAGATAACCTCAAGGGCCCACTGGTCCTTCCTGAGAAAGGGATATTAAGAACTGAACTCAGAATGAAGCAGATGCTCTCTGCCTCAGTCCTACTGATCAATTGGCTAATTGGCAAGATCTAGTTAAATGGCCCAGGCTGGTCTTAAACTTGTGATCCTCCTGCTTAGGCTTCCAGCAGCCTGCATTACAGATGTGAACGCCACCCAGCTCCGACTAACCCTCTGGATCGCAGAGGTGCCCACCCCTCAAACCTCGAGGCCCGCTGCCTTTACCTCTCCCTGTCTGGTCAACAGCACCCTCCAGTCTTCAAGCAACAGGACAAAGAGTAAGTACACAGGCCCAGGGTAAGCCCCAGACTGCACCCACTTGCCCAGGGTGGGCATTTGTCCTAGAGAAGGTGGAGAACCCAGGGACACGGTAGACCTCGGCTCTACTGATGGCAAAAGGACCATCCCCCAAGCCTGTGTCCCCAACCTTCTACCACGCCCTGTCACTGCAGGCACAGTCCAACAGACTGGCAGATACAACAGCTCCCTTAGGGACCTGATGTGACCAGACAGGGCCCCTCTCATCTGCTACAAGCCATCTGTATCAGTCAGGGTTTTACTAGACAAGCAGATATAACACAAGATGTACAAATTATAAGAAATTACAAGATTAGCTTACAATGGTCCGCCCCGGGAGTCGTATGAGGAAGCGTGCAGAGGGCGTCTGCACACTGGAGAACCGAAGACTCAGTCCAGGGTCTGGAGTTCACTGCAGAGTTCCGAGCAAGTCCGTACCAGGAGGCCGATGAGTGCGAGGGAAGGCTGAAGGACCCGAGGCGGAAGCTGGGGTCGGCACTAGAAGCCAGGAGGCGAAGCCCAAGCTGAGGGTGCAGACTGGAGCTCCTCCAAGAGGACTGGAGGTCCCTCTGCCCTTCACTTCCCTTTTATGTCATCTGGGTGACGGTCCACCCTAGGGCGGCTCCTCTACACCCTAGGGTGTGGAGTTGCTGAGCCAATTGCTGAGCCAAGTTTTGTTAAGCTTCTTTTTTTTGTCTTTTTGAGATAGGGTCTTGCTATGCAGTTCAGGCTGGTCTTGGTTGCCAGTTTTGTAATCCCGGCACTGTAATCCCAGCATGTCTGTAATCCCAGCACTTGGGAGACTGAGGCACTGAGACAGGAGGATCATTGCATGTTCCAGGCCAGCCTGAGCTACAAAGTGAGCTCAAGGCTAGCCTGAACTCCATAGCAAGACTGTCTCAAAGAGAAAAAAAAAAAAAAAAAAAAGAAAAAGCAGGCTGGCCTTGTGCTCACTTTATAGCCCAGGCTGGTCTTGAACTCGCAATAATTGTCCTGTCTCAGCCTCCTGAATGCTAGGATTACAGGTGTGCCAACCCGCCCAGCTAGTTAAGCTTCTAAATTTCTTTTTTTCTTTTGTCTTTTTGAGACAGGGTCTCACTATGCAATTCAGGCTGGTCTTGAATTCACTTTGTAGCCCAGGCTGTTCTCCCTACTCTCAATGATCCTCCTGTCTCAGCCTCCTGAGTGCTCTGATACAGGCATGCGCCACCACACCTGGCAGCTTCTAAACTTCTCAAGTTGACATAATCAGTCAACTACTATTCATCCCAGACCTGCCAATCAGCATCAGGGTTTGTATCTTTAGCGAGCTGCGAAGAGCCACAAGGGGGCACCTAGTTTGATGTGCATCCCATAAACACATCAAACCAAGAACACATCTTGTAGGTTAAACTTTACCTAGATGCTAAAGGTAGCATTTATAAGTGGAAGTTCCCAAAGCTGGACACCCTGTGCTCAGCAGGGGTGACAATGGGTCCCCTCACACTCCTCGTCCATAAGCCCAGGACAGAGAGCATTGCTGACCTCGGCTTCCCACTCTCAGCCCCCCAACGGGAAATGAGAAAGGCCAGTTTCCACTCCCAGAATCCTCCTGTCCCTTCTTTCAAACCTAGCAAAAAAGAGCGAGATCCAAAAAAAAACTGGGAGCCTTGGATCTGCCAAGATAAGTAGGTCACATGGCAACATGAGAGAAGCCCCAGATGGAAGGGAAAGAAAGCACCACTATCTTTAACAACAGGAGAGGAACCCATTGGTGTCCACAAAGCCCAGCTGGAGAGATCCCAGAAGCAGATCCCTTCACATGGGAAGTGCAGGGTGAAATTGCTACAAATACTGAGGCAGTGTGTCTCTACCCAGAGGAATTCCCAGGTCAGTAACTTCCTTGTCTGGCGTGTTCTCGACACTTCCATCTCCCTTGGGTTTAACTTCCCCATCACGTGACAATGTTAAATCAGAAAAGTCACACCTCAGTCCTCCAGGAACCACTTTGCTTCTCTGGGAAATACTAAACAGAAGTCACTCACCAAAGAACACATTTAAAGGGGAAAAAAATTAACAGCAAGGATAAAATAACAAGATGAGGAAAATCTATTTCAAACAGAAAACAATAACTAAAAAGAAATTTTTTTTAAATCCATGATCCATGTTAACACACGGCTGATGCTGAGGCTGAGGCGGGAATACTGCACGTGTGAGTTTAGCCCAGGCAACTTGATGACTCTGCAGGATCCTCCTGTCTTAAAAATAAAAGGACTGGGGAGGTAACTTGGTGCTGGGTTCTATCTCAGGCACCATCCCCAACAAAAAAAAGAGAGAGAGAGAGAGAGAAAGACAGAAAGAAAAAAGAGAAAAATTTCATTTTGCTAAGTGAAAGAAGCCAGTCACAAACGACCACATATTACATGATTTCATTTACATGAAATGTTCAAATAGGCAAATCTATATAAACAGAGAAAGCTGAATAATGGTTGCCTGGGGCGAGGAGGGATGAAAGGATTGGCATTTAATGGCCAAAGAATGCCAGGGTGTTTTGGGAAGGGATGAAAATGTTCTAAAAGTGATTGCTGTCATGGTCACACAACTCTGTGAATGTAATAAAAGCTATTTAACCGTACTTTTTTTTTTTTTTGTCTTTTTGAGACAGTGTCTTGCTATGCAGTTCAGGCTGGCCTTGAGCTCACTTTGTAGCTCACGCTGGCCTCAAACTCTCAATAATCCTCCTGCCTCAGCTTCCTGAGTGCTGGGATTACAGGTATGAGCCACCATGCCCGGCTTAACCGTACATTTTAAATGGGTGAATTGCATGGTATGAATTATATTTCAGTAACTTTTTTTTGTACTGGGCATCAAACTTGGGACCTCACTTGCCAGGCAGTCACTTCTGCTGCTGAGCTATATCCCCATCAATAAAGATTTTTTTTTAAAATAATGGCACATTAGATCCAGGTTAGTCTAAAACACAGAGGTGCTACTATAACACAAAGACTCCAGGAAGCATCTGAAAAAGGGCTGACATCATACTGGGGAGAGGCTCTGCTGTATTTATCTGGCAAAACCCTCCCAGCTTAACTTGGGAAAGAATTTCACTGTCTTTCTCAAGGTCATGTCTCACAGAAATCCCCATCTGCCTTTAAGTTCCTGTTCACAAGCACTGGAAAAACCAAAACATGCTTTCAAGACACTCTTAACCACGGATAAGGGGAGAAACAGAGGATCCTGGTATAGACAAGATGGGCTGTCAGAATATAAAGTTGAGAAATCTCTATTGCTATAGAAACACAAATCCAAAATAGACTACACAGTCCCTCAAGGAAAATGTGTTTCAAAGGACTCCAAATAACCCAACACACAAAGAATGGTGGCCAGAGCCTACTCTCAGATCATGCTTTCCTCAGCTCTGCGGCTCCTACTGGGCTTTGACCTTGGCCCAATCTGTTTTTAATTGTCCAGACCCAGGGCAGAAGTCAACACAAGAAGCCCCAGGACACTGGCTGCACCCACAGGGCTTGTGTTGGCTTTGAGGTCACACCTGTTACCATGGAAAGACAGAGGGGAGGTGAGTGGGTGTCTTCCCCTAAAGCAAAACACACATAGGACATAGGGAGGCTCCTGAGAGCTTTGCTGTTTTTAGCCACCAGCTTTGTCCTAACCTAAAGACCTGGATTCTCTCTTATCCCAGCCAAATTAAAAGACCGAATGTTATTAAGCAATTAATAATGTAGCAGATGCTATTTGGCGTTGGTGTCTCCAACAGGCAGGCTCTGACTCCAAAGGGGCCACCTCCAGTCCTAAGGACAGAAGGACGCTCTCCAATGCCAAGTGCAAAGAGAACTGGCACGCACCTAGGACAGTGCCTGGCATATACTGATCTTCACTAAATCTCTACAGAATGACTCTTCAAGGAACACTGAAATTCCCTTGGCATTTTCTACCTTCTTCCAGTGCCCTGGAACACACACACACCCCTTCACCCATATCTGTTCCCTGCAATCCCACTTAACAACTTTGCAAAATCAGCCTAACAATTACTGCTGGAATATAGATTTCAGAGGGCAGGGAGTTTGAGTTTTGTCACTAATGTAACCTAAGCGCCTAAAGCAGTGCCTAGTACACAACAGCCTCCCGAGTATTTGCTTAAGGCTAAACGGATAATGGGGATAAAGGCGTTGCGCTACCCCGACCTCTCCGTCCCCTTCCCAGTCACTTCCGCCCAGCAGTGAGGCTGCCGTGAGTCCTCCAGTAGCCAGGGGCCACTGTAGGCAACGCGCGCCTCCCTTTACGTCACTCTCTGACGTCGTGAAGCCGCCGCCAGGAGCTAAGATGGCGGCATCAGCGGCAGTTGTCGCCTGGCGGCTGCGGCGTACCATTCGAAGGTCGTCGTCATGGCCAGGCCGCAGCCGACGGCCACTGTCCACCCAGCTTCCTCCAACCCGAGGCTCGGCTGTGCGAGACGCCTTCCTGACCTTCTTTCGCGATCGCCATGGCCACCGGTTGGTGCCTTCTGCTTCTGTGAGGCCGCGCGGCGACCCCAGCCTGCTTTTTGTAAACGCGGGCATGAACCAGGTGGGCAGGGCGAGCTCGCGAACTTCGGGACAGGGAGAGAGGCGCCGCGAGATTGGGAGTGGGGGGAGGCTCAAGGCCTCTGGGGGATGAGGGGTGCGTGTGATTCAGTGAAGTTGTTGGGGGCGGGGTTCGAAGGTAAAACTGGTGGATAGGGATTGGGTTTTAGATCCTGATGGGGGGAAGACAGCATTCATTCATGCATGCACGCACGCATGCATACATTCATGCATTCATGTATTTATTCATATATGTATGCATCTGTGCATGCATTTTGTGCTGTGGATCGGGCCCAGCTCCTCGTGCAGGGTAGGCAAGCGCTCTACCACTGCACTACATTTCTAGTCCTAAGATTTTGATCTTTAAATAAGAATAACTGGTACGTCAAATAAATGTGCACCTACTGTGTGCTAGGTACTGTTCTCTAAGCTTGTAAGTTTGAGCAACTGCCTACCCTCTCTAAATGGTTCTCGCTTGAACATTAAAGATGGATGGGAGGGTAACGTAGAAGCTGTTCAAGTTCCCTACTAAATGCTGCTATTGTGGTCAGTGCTTAGCATCCTGTAGTCTTTTTTTGCACCCTGAAAGTTTGGGGTATGGTTAAAATGTGAGACAAGCCAGGCGTGGTGGCTGTAATCCCAGCACTCAGAAGGCTGAGGCAGGAGGATCGTTGTGAATTCAAGACCAGCCTGAGCTACAAAGTGAGCTCAAGGCCATTCTGAACTACATAGCAAGACCGTATCTCAAAAAGACCAAAAAAAAAAAAAGTGAGATGGAGGATTCTAGCTCAGCCACTCATACATTCCTTTCTTCCTTTTACCTTTCCTGTTTTCCTAGCAGGTCTGTGGTTCATGATTTATTTACCCCTCTCTACCACACACACACTAGAAATGGCCACCCCAGGCTCCCAGGTTGCCCCCTAGAACAGAACCACACTGCAGTCTCAGGGTCACAGTCATCCTTCATTTTGAACAGTGACTCCCTTGTCCACTGAGATGTCCTCTCCCCTTTCCTGTGCTCCCAGTTCAAGCCCATCTTCCTGGGCACTGTGGACCCACGGAGCGAGATGGCTGGCTTCCGACGTGTGGCCAATAGCCAGAAGTGTGTGAGGGCCGGAGGACGCCACAATGACCTGGAGGATGTGGGCCAAGACCTTTCCCATCACACTTTCTTTGAAATGCTTGGCAATTGGGCCTTTGGGGGTGAATATTTCAAGGTGAGTCTCCCAGCTCAGGCAAGGTCTCATTCTCAACGCAAGGACAAATGGCTATAGGAACATGTGTAACAAGAATGTGTCTCACCGGGCGTGGTGGTGCACACCTGTAATCCCAGCACTTGGGAGGCTGAGGCAGGAGGATTGTTGTGAGTTCAAGACCAGCCTGAGCTACAAAGTGAGCTCAGGCCAGCCTGAACTGCGTAGCGAGACCCAGTCTCAAAAAGACAAAAAAAAAAAAAAAAAAAGAAGAAGAAGGTGTCTCATTTCCCTGATTGGATTCTAAGTGCCTGCTGCCTAATGGCTGGTCAAATGTATGTTTAAAATGGTCAAATAACAATGCCAAGGTGCTCACTGGAGTCCAAGGTCACTTCAGGACAGATTAGGCAGAAGATTTCATATAAGGGGAACTTGAAAGAAGAGAGGCTTTCGGAGAGTAGGGAAACTTTCTGGGCAGGAAAAGACACTGAGGCAGAAATGATCGAGGTGTGCTAGGACCAGGGTGGGCACTGAACATAGTTTTGTCTTAAACTGAAGCCTGAGCTACTGTGGCTTGATTGGCACATACGTGGCCTCCAGCTGGTTTCCACTGCAGGAGGAGGCTTGCAGCATGGCCTGGGAACTGCTGACTCAAGTCTACGGGATCCCTGAAGACAGGCTGTGGGTCTCCTACTTTGGCGGTGATCCCAAGGCAGGACTCAGCCCAGATCTGGAGAGCAGGGACATCTGGCTCAGCCTAGGGTAAGTCACCCCTCTCCTCAGCCCACTCCTAGAGGGCAGAAAAACTAGAAACAGACCAGGCACCAGTCCTCAGAGCCTCAGCAAGTCCCAGGGTGCTGTGGGGCAGCCCTGTTTTTCCTCTTCCTGAGTGGGGGCTGTCATGGCAGAAGGGATCCCAATTCTCGGGAGGGCATGGTGGCTCACGCTTGTAATCCCAGCACTCGGGAGGCTGAGGCAGGAGGATCATTGCAAGTTTGGGTCCAGCCTGGGCTACAAAGTGAGCTCAAGGCCAGCCTGAACTGCATAGCGAGATCCTGTCTCAAAAAGACAAAAAAATAAATGAATGAATGAATCTGTCCCTCTCCTGTCACTCCCTTGGCTTTCTCCTCAGGGTGCCTGCCAACCATGTGCTTTCTTTTGGACCACAAGAGAACTTCTGGGAGATGGGGGACACTGGCCCCTGTGGGCCTTGTACTGAGATCCACTATGACCTGGCCAGTGGGATGGGAGCCCCCCAGCTGGTAGAGCTTTGGAATCTCGTCTTCATGCAGCACAACAGGTAATGAGTGCTGAAGTAGGACAGTGCCTGGCTAGAAGTGAAAAAGGTAGCACTCAGCAGACTGATGTACTTATAAAACAGACAGCGCTGGGATGTAGCTCAGCGCAGAGCACTTGCCTAACATGCATGAGGCCTGGGTACTATCCCAAGCTCCGCAAAAAAAACAAAAACAAAACCCTAAAGGACACTTAATATGTGTCAGGGGCATTTCTAAACACTTTTCAGATAATAACTGATTGAATTCTAGCCTTTGGCCGTGACAGCATAGTCATGGTGACTCTCTGGGCTCTTATACGAGTGTGAGGGTGTTGAGCCTGATGATCTCTAAGACTCTTCTGGCCTTACAAGACTCTCTAGGCAAAGAATTCTGTGTGATAGTAGGTGGCATCTGGGTCCAGGCAAGGGCCCCACAGGTGTGAGGGTGGGATTGGCCTTTTATGTTTGTTTGCTTTTTTTTTCTTTTTTTTTGGTCTTTTTGAGACAGGGTCTTGCTGTGCAGTTCAGGCTGGCCTTGAGCTCACTTTGTAGCCCAGGCTGGCTTCCAACTTGCCTCAGCCTCCCAAGTGCTGGAATGACAGGTGTGTGCCACCACGCCCAGCTGTTTGGGATTGGCCCTTCATGACATGGCCTTTTTCATTTGCCACTGGGTATAAGGGAGGTCCCTGCCCGGTTCCTTCCACTGTCAGCCCCGTGGGATCTGTTATTACTCTGCCACACCATCCTCACCCCCAATCCTGGTTCACCCTCCTCTTGTATACTGTCCCTTGCCAGAGAGGCCAACGGAAGCCTGCAGCCCCTGCCCCAGCGGCACGTGGACACAGGAATGGGCCTGGAGAGGCTGGTGGCCGTGCTACAAGGCAGGCACTCCACCTATGACACTGACCTCTTCTCCCCGCTGCTCCATGCCATACATAAGGTGAGGGAGTGGCTAGTGGGACATGTGTGAGAGGAATTCGTGCTGTGGTAGTAGAGATGCTAGTAAAGATGTAGCTTCCTCCCTGGGTCCCAGGGAGCAGTCCTGGGCCCAGAACAGCCCTTTCCACTGTTTCATGTGGGCCAGAGTAAGTCACAGGGCCACCCAGGCTGGAGAGGAAGAAGCAGACTCCATCCTGAGACAGGAAGCAATTGTATGAAGTCATACTGCAGAGTGGCATGTGCTCAGGACAGGCCATTTTTGCAACTGGGCCACCGAGAGAAGAGTAGAAGCCGGACCCCGGGGCCCCTGAAGTGCAGTGTGGAGCTTTGTCCTGGAGGTGGGAGGAGGCTGGGTCAGAGGCAGGCAAGGTCCCTGAGCACTTTGGGGACCTGTCCCTGTTACTATGCAGCAGGGGCCCAAGAGGGACAGGAGTAAGAGTGGGGAACCGGTTGGGAGGCCATTATCATTCCAGGCGACAGAGCACGGGGAAGAGATTCAGGGGAGGCGGAGAAAAGCAGGTGGATTTGAGCGCCGCCTCGGAGGAAGGAGAAAGGGGTGCGCTGGGGATCTGATGCTCGTGGATGTGATGAAGCGGGGCAGAAGCAGGACCGATGAAGCTGCTGTGCACACAGCGGGGACCCGGCCCAGAGGCCTGGCGTCAGGCCCTTGCTGCCCACCTCACGCTTGCTCCTCGCGAGTGCTGCAGCCTGCCTGTCTTTGCTCCTCTGAGCCTCACTTTCCTCACCTTGAAAGCAAAGATAACAATGCCTCCCAAGGAGCTGTTTTCAGGATGAATGCCGTGTCCTTCAAGGACCCATAGCTGTGACAGTAGAAATCTAGCAAGTGGTCACAGATGTGATTGCCACTTTGGCCAAGCTGAGCCCCACGAGGACACCAACAGCACCATGAGCCCCATCTCTTCTCCCGCACTGTAGGGCTGTGGGGCACCCCCTTACTTGGGCCGGGTAGGGGCAGCAGATGAGGGGCACAGAGACACCGCCTACCGTGTGGTGGCCGACCACATCCGCACACTCAGTGTCTGCATCGCCGATGGCGTCTCCCTGGGGATGTCAGGTGCCCCGTGAGTGCGGGAGCTACGGCAAGGGCAGGGGCTGGGGGGGACAGGTGGAGAGGTGGGGCAGACTGACTGCACACCGGCTGTGGGGTTCACCCTGGGCTCTGACCTCCTGTAGGCTGGTTCTTCGCCGGATTCTCCGTCGAGCTGTGCGATTCTCCACGGAGGTGCTTCGGGCACCACCTGGCCTCTTAGGCAGCCTGGTGCCAGTGGTAGTGGAGACACTGGTAAGGGCAGAGCTTCCTGCCTGGGCCCCAAAGTGCCCCTGGCCTGGGCACATAGGGTTCCCCGTCCCCTGGTCCTAAATGTCTCGCCCAGTACCTGTCATGGGCTGACAGAGCCATACTTGCTCACAAGAGGCAGGGGACTCCAGGAAGCCCCCTCCCCAGGCTGTCATGTGACCTTGGCACCCTCCTGCCTGCATCCATATCCCACTGGAAATCCTGTCCCTGTGTGGGTCCCTCAGAGCAGCTGAGGCTCTAGGACATCCTTAGGGAAGCCGGGCAGAGGTGGAATGGGCTGTTACCCGTCATCTGTCCTTCCCTAGGGAGACACATATCCAGAACTGCAGAGGAATTCAGCCCAGGTAGGAACCTCTGGGGATGGGAGAGCCGTGGAGAGAGGAGTTCCCCCGCCAGGGGACCCAGCTGCACTGCCTCCTGTCTGGCCAGATAGCCAACCTGGTGTCAGAGGATGAGGCCGCCTTCCTGGACTCCCTGCAGCGGGGCCGGCGGATCATCAACCGCACCCTGAAGCGTTTAGGGCCTTCTGATCTGTTCCCTGGTGAGTCGGGGACCTGGCTAAGGTGAGGAACTCACAGACATGGCTGGGCCCAGGAGGGGCTCCAGGCCAGCTGATATCTCCTGGCCCTACCCAAGGGTCCTTTCCTTTCAACACAGTGCTGTGTGCACTGTGAACTCCGCCCTGCTGACCCCATCCATGCTCCCAGCTACCCTGCCTCCTCTCCCTGCCCCACACCCATGCCACGCCCCTTCCTGTGGCATCTGCCTGCACAGTTAGAGCCCTGACCTGCCCCGTCACTCTTCTCCCCTTCCCTTCTCTCCTCTTGCCTAGCCCTAACACCCTGTCTCCCTTCCCCAAAGCTGATGTGGCCTGGTCCTTGTCGATGGCTGGGGACCTAGGGCTCCCCCTGGACCTGGTGGAGCTGATGCTGAAGGAGAAGGGCGTGCAGCTGGACTCTGCAGGGCTGGCACAGCTGGTGGAGGAGGAGGCCCAGGTATGGGCAGGGCCACATGTTATGTCGGCCCCTTGCCTGGCATTGGGCTCTGTGGGATGACTGGATGGAGCCTCCAGCCCTGCCACAGCCTGCAGGAAAGCAGCAGAGGATAGGGTGGCACAGTATCCTAAGAGGGGCCTGGCAACAGCAGGGGTAGGAGGCCTGGTCCCAGGGTGCCCAGCCAATGGCTGCTTCTCCAGCCAGCCCGAGGGGGACTAGCTCTCCAGGCACCTGTGCCCCGTACTCCCATTCTGCAGCTTCGGGCCCACCAGACTGAGCCGGCTCAGGAGCAGAGACTGCGCCTCGACATCCACGCACTTGCAGAGCTGCAGCACCGTGGGGTGCCCCCGACTGATGACAGCCCCAAGTACAGCTACTCCCTACAGCCCACAGGGAACTATGGTGAGAGCCAGGATTGTTCCTCAGGGCACAGGGGTCACCTCCAGGGCTCACTGTGGAGACCCATGGGCCATGTCCCTGGTGTCCGCTTGGCATTGACAGCTGCCCTGTACCCTGCAGAATTTGGCCCCTGTGAGGCCCAGGTACTGCAGCTGTACACAGAGGAAGGGGCTGCTGTGGCCACCGTGGGGCCAGGCCAGCGCTGCGGCGTCCTTCTAAACAGGACCAATTTCTACGCTGAACAAGGCGGCCAGGCTTCAGACCGGGGCTATCTGGTGCGGGCGGGGCAGCAGGTAGTGTGCTCCACTCCAGGGTAATGGCCTTGGGAACAGGCTGGGGTCACGCACGGCCAGGGCCAGAGAAGCTACAAGCAGTCACTCGGTGTCCTGCTCTGTCCTTCCTAGGATGTACTATTCCCTGTGGCCCAGGCCCAGGTCTGGGGAGGCTTTGTCCTGCATGAGGTGCTGGCCCCCGAGCACCTGCAGGTGGGGGACCAGGTGCAGCTGCACGTGGATGAGGTAAGAGCCCCACTGTGTAGGCCTAATTCCCTGCAGCCTCTTGACCCACCCCACCCCCACCTAGGCCCCTGAGTGACAGCAGCATTTTAGGCCTGGCGTCGGGGCTGCATGGAGAAGCACACAGCTACCCACCTGCTGAACTGGGCACTGAGGCAGACTCTGGGACCCAGCACGGAGCAGCGGGGCTCCCACCTCAACCCCGAAAGGCTGCGCTTTGACGTGGCCTCCCAGGTGAGCCCAGCGTCATGGGGCAGGAGTGACCAGGCTGAGGGCCCGGCACTGCCACTCCGTCTCTGGCCTTCCGGCAGCCCCTTTCCCGGATTCTTCATGTTAGTAAGGGGCCAGGCTAGCCATGGTGGCCTGCAGCCCACTGTGTGATGCCCCTCACTGCCAGCTGCCAGCTTTCTTGTTTCTGCTGTCCCCAAGCCAGCCTTGCTCAGACTCAGCCACTTGCCTGTTCTCCCATCCCATCTCCTGGCCTCAGAGTACATCTGGTTAACAGGCCCTGTGGTACCTGGCTGCTCCTGCCTTCCCCTGTCAAGCCACCTCATCTAAGCTCCCTGAAAGACGCAGCCTCCTCTTGGTGTCTTTTGCCAAGTGATCGGTGCCCAGCGAAGGCCTGCAGCTTCTCATTGGCCCCTCTTGCAAGTGGCTTGGAGCCCTCTGCCCCACCTGTGCTCACAGAGCCCCTGTCCCATGCCAGCCCTGCTCTGGGACCTGGGGACAGTCCCCAGAACATTGAGAGTGACATGTACGGGGCTGATGCTGTCATTTTCCCCTGGACCCCAGGCCCCCCTGACCCCAGAGCAGCTCCGGACAGTAGAGAGCACCGTACAGGAGGCTGTGCAGCAGGATGAGCCTGTGTACATGGAGGAGGTGCCCCTGGCGCTCACCACCTGCATCCCTGGCCTGCGCTCCCTTGATGAGGTGAGCAGGGCCCCTGACATAGCCAGAACGCCCCGTCCTCCACAGGTCACTATAGCCTGGACCCTCTGCTGCAGGTGTACCCAGACCCTGTACGTGTGGTGTCGGTTGGGGTGCCTGTGGCCTGTGCCCTGGATCCCATGTCCCAGGCTCCTCTGCAGGCCTCTGTGGAGCTCTGCTGTGGGACGTGAGTGACCCCCTGCCACCCTGGACTGTGCCCTTTCTAGTCTGTGGAGCTGCCAGCATTTGGCTTGGGACCCAGGCTTCTCCCTCATCCCTGACTTCCTCTTCCTGCCCACAGGCACCTGCTTCGCACAGGGGCTGTGGGGGACCTGACTATTATTGGAGAGCGCCAGCTTGCCAAAGGCACCACCCGCCTGCTAGCTGTCACTGGGGAGCAGGCCCAGCAGGTCAGCACACCAGTGGGCCGAGGAGACTTCTGGGTATGGATGGGGCAGGGGCCACACAGTGCAGACACTGCCAGGTTCAGGGACGCCCAGCAACAGAGTCTGTTAGTGCATGCGCACTGGTTCACTGGTGTGAATGTCTGCTACAATACTCAGCGCTAGTACCATGATCATTCTGACTGCTCCACATTTCTGACTTGCGCTTGACCAGCAGTGACTATAAGCACCTGTCCTAGGGTGGCCCTGACTGTTCTGTCCCTACCCTGCAGGCCCGAGAGGTGGGCGAGAACCTGGCCAGAGAGTTTGATGCAGCTGAAGAGCGTCTAAGTCAGGGCACCAGGGACCCGGCGGAGGCTCGGCGTCTGTCCAAGGATGTGGGACGACTCACAAAGGTGAGGGCCACGCCACCATGGAGCCACCTGACACCCTCTGTGGGGTAGCTTGGGGACAGGGTAAGGGTAACACTGCTACCCTTGGTCTCAGGCTGTGGATGATGCCATGATGCCTCAGTGGCAGCGGAGGGAGCTGCAGACCAGGCTGAAGCTGCTGCAGCGCCGTGCCAATACCGCCATCCGCAAGCTGGAGCTTGGTCAGGTAAGGGAACAGGTGAGTCCGTGGGTGGCAGCCTCCTTTCTCTTTACCAGTCAGGACCATTACCAGGGCTCATCCCCATACAGCTCTGCGATAGGAACCAGCAAGGTCAGCCCACTGCCTCTGCTCAGAGGCATGGCCCCGCTGGGGAAGGACTGCAGGGCTGGGGCTACGTTCTGGCGTGAGAGTGATGCCAGATTGCTCTCCACCTGGCCTGTGTCCCTCCACTCTGCAGGCTGCTGAGAAGTCCCAGGAGCTGCTGAGGCAGCATGAAAAGGGGCCTCTGATTGTGGATACCGTCTCTGTTGAGTCGCTGTCGGTCTGTACCAGTGGAAGGGCTGGAGGAGGGGATGTGTCCTTGAGGGAGGTGGCCGTGGGTCATCCATGCCCTCCCTCACCCAGATGCTGGTGAAGGTGGTGCGGCAGTTGTGTGAGCGCTCCCCAGGCACCTCCGTGCTCCTCCTCAGCCCCCAGCCAGTAGGCAGCGTCCTGTGTGCCTGCCAGGTGGCCCAGGTGAGGGGCATGTGGCCAGTGGCCTTGGGTTCCACATCTTTACCCCTGCCAAACAAGGGACTGGGGCAGGGGGAGGAAACCTGTGAGGATGACCAGGCCAGGGACAGGGCAAGCTCCTTGTCCCTAAAGACAGGCCTCTCCAACCCAGAAGGCACTGTAAGATCCCCTGGTCACCCCTGCTGAGGACCCTGCATCCCTACAAATCTGCTCATCAGCCCAGCCCCCATGACATCTCCCTGGAGGGGCCACCTCGGGGCTACTCTATATAACCTACATTTGACACTTGTCTTTGTGCCCAGAGTGCCACGCCTACCTTCACAGCAGAGGCCTGGGCCTTGGCAGTGTGCAGCCACATGGGAGGCAAGGCCTGGGGCTCACGTGTGGTGGCCCAGGGCACTGGAAGCACTGAGGACCTGGATGCTGCCCTTAGTGCAGCCCAAGCCTACGCCCTCAAACAGCTCTGACCCTGGCACTCTGGGGACCTACAGGGACCAAGCACTTGGCGCCCTGGAGGAGCCCCCACGACCTCCCAGAGGTCCAGTTGTTAAGCGAAGGAGACCACCTTTCACCTGACACAAAGAGACAGACTGGGGACACAGAAGTGGCCCAGAAGTGTCATTCATATCAAATGTGAAACACGACTATCAGGGCTATGACTGGTCATTAAAGTGGATTTCGCAGAGGACAGTAGGCTCTGGAAGGTTCTTTTTCTTTAAAAAAGAGTAGGCCTTGCCCTCCCACCATGACATGGGTACCATCACCAGTGTGATCACTTACACCAGGGAAAAGGCTGCAGGATCCAGATCTAGACCACCTCATTGGCAGAGTTGGGACAGTCCTTGCCACTGAGCACCCACAGAGGCTCCGGAAATGTCAGGTGGAGATCACAGCAGCTAGGCAGACCCTCCTAGGTCACCAGCCTTGTTAACAATGACCCAGAAGTCCAAAGTTTTATTTCAGCTCCACTGCCTGATCAGTCCATTGTGCAGCGGAGCTGGTCAGCTGCTGAGCCCAGTGGTGCTTGCTGGGGTGGGGTAGGGTGGGTTGAGGTGGGCAGTGAAGAGGTGGTGTCCGACAGTGACAGTCCAGTGACACCAAGGACCAGGAGAGCAGTGGGGAGGGCGCAGCTGACCTAGACAGAAAAGGGCGTTGTGGACTAGAGGGCAGCAAGGGGCTGGGACTGGTGACAGGGTTAAGGCAACTATGTGCTTTTTTAAACTTTTTTTTGGTACCAGGAATCAAACTCTGGCCCTCGTGCTTGCAAGGCAGCTGCTGTGCCACTGAGCATACCCCGGCCCCAACTATGCACTTTTGAAACAAGCTATCCAGCATGTGCCCAGCCTGAGTGGAGGAAGCCAAGGTGGTGATCAGCCTCCTCCCTCCAGGATGGGTCACCAGCTCACAGCACTGCTGCTGCGAATGAGAGAGGCCCAAGGGGGTGTCTCCAAGGCCAGGAGTCCCCGGACCCCAGGTGCTTGCTCTCTAGTGAAGCCACGTCCTTGTGGCATCTTCCTGAGACGAATGATTTGTGGGGCTGGCAGCAACAGCAGCTCTCAGTGGCCCTCAGGGTGGCCACCAGAGTGAACGTGGTGCCCAGGGTTACCGATGAGTTACCACAGGGTCTGTGGCACTAGGTAATAGAGTTACCAGGAACTGAAGTTCAGGGAAGCTGCACGGTCCAGGAACACTTGCACCACCACAAGCACAGTTCCTTTTCACAGCCGCTGCTGGGGTTTGTTCCTCTGCCCTGTACTGGGCCCAGCAGGAGTGATGCCAGCCTAGAACCGTGGGGCCCTGAGAGCCTGCATAGGTGGGGGGTTAGCCCTTCCTACTCAACTCCCCTCCGGCTTTTGGGGGCCCTCTCTGCGGAGGAGTCCAAGCGATCCTGAACACGGCCCCCCAAAACGAAAACGCACATTCCCAGATAACCCACAGCCCACACCGCGGATTTCCTGACCCCGGGGACATGCTGTGTGTGGCAAACACCTACTGACTCCGCCTAGCGCTGGCCCCGCCCCTGGCAACTTGGGCGTCCCTAAGGACTCCCAGGCAACAGCGTCCTTAGCAACCACCTCCCTAACGGCATCAGGGAGCCCAGCCAGCGTCTTAGGCCCACTGGGGCCTTTGCGTGGCCCCATTATATCACTGTTGGTGGCCCTGGGGGCTTCATAAGAGTGACCCCTCCCCCTACAGGCTCAGAAGCTTCTGCCCTCTTCCCCCCCATACACAGCGTGGTGGTTACCTCGGTTACAGAGAAACCAGAGTCCTCATCCCAGGTAGGGTGGGGAGGGGCGCTGGGGTGTCCGGGGGTGCTAGGAGCCGGGCCACCGGGGCCCCTCTTGAGGCAACAGACGAGTGGGTAGGAGCTGGCAGGTGCAGGTCCCGGCAATCAAACACATTCTCACAGGGCAGACCAGTCCGTCTGTCAGAGAAATTCTGTTCTCTGACTCTACAAACTGGGACTCCCCAGCCGGAAATGTAGGTGTGGCTTGTCTTAAGCTAAGCCTTCGTGGGCATGAAAGAGATGGAAGCAGAGATAGACACAAGCCCAAGGCCCCAGGACAGTGCCCACCCGCCCCAGGAGGGCTCTTCTAGGGACCCTGGGTACAGGTGGGCAGGGTGGAGCCACTGGAGGCCGGTGGAGCCACTGGAGGCCGGTGTTGCCACTCTCCCTTCTCAACAAAAGGAGGGAGGACAGCTGAGGGCCAGGACTGCAACAGCAGGGTGAGGAGGCCCTGCATTGTCATCTATAGGCAGGGGGAATCTCTGCCTCCAAGTCAGTGGCTGGATTTCCCTGGGAGAATTTGAAACTCATCCCCACCGGGATGTGGATTTTACATAAACATACATCTGTGTATCTTGTTATATATCCTATGCTTGACATTGGAAGTATACAGCCCTCCTGGGTGTTGTGGAGCCAGTCAGTCCCTGTCCCAGTCACCAGTTTCTTCTTCCACTAAATGGGCTGAGCAAGCCTGCCCTGCCTCCTCTACAGGGGGTTAAAGACACAGGGGAGAGAATGATTCTGAAGGGACCTGCTACCGGCATGCCTGAGCTGACGCTGTCCAGTGCTAGGAGAGCTGGGGTGTGAGGCTGGAGGTGCATTGTGGCTGCAGAGGACAAGGCCCCTGCATTAGAGACCCAGCTCTGGAAGTGACAGCTGGGAGCCTCAGCCCTTTTCAGCCGGCCCACTGAACTTTTTCAGCACCTGGTAGGATTTTCCCCATATGCTTTCTCATGAAACTGCGAGCCTACCAGAACTCTGCTTCAGCAAACGGGACTTGGAAGCAGCAGCCACATTAGGTCTCAGGGCTGTGGAGGCACCAGGCTGCCTGGGGTCTCAGGACGGGGAGGAAGATAACAGTGCTCCAGGTTTGCCATCCATCCCCTCGGGACCCCGTCCCTCCTGCTGCAGGCAGCCCTATGTGCAAGGGAGACAGCTCCCAGCACCAGGGGCTGCAGAGCCTTCAAGGACATCTGTCCTGTCGCCTGCACTCGGACAAACCTAAGGAGGGCTCTGATTGGCTGGCACTGTAGCCACCCCCGGACCAATGGCTCTGGCCAATAGGATGCTTCTCACCATCAGCTATTCTTAGAAGCATGGGGCAGCCCCAAACACCAGCACCCACTGGAGCAGGCCTGAGATCCAGGCGAGCAGGTTGGGGAGCACTCCCCCACCCCAGAGCCCCACCTGGTAGTGACACTGGGATTGGAGCGGGTGTTCAGCAGGTTGGGGGACAGGAAAACCCAGCGAGTGGTGCCAAGCTCAGATCCAGGGCACCAGGGTCCCTTTCCCAGGCAAGGTGACAGAGGCCTGCAGCGTCCCAGGTGCAAGAGCAGGGAGGCCTTGGACACAGGAACAGGGGAAGCTGCCTGTGCCCAGTGGGGTGCAGAGGCTGCCCAAGGTCCACATATGGGAGGATCAGCTGGTGCCAGGAGCCTGGGCCCAACAGCTGGGCTATGGTGCAGGCAGATGTGGAGGCAACAGGAAAGGCCAGAGGGGCTGGTGGAGCAGGTGGGTGGAACCAGCACCCAGATATGAGGCATGGGAAGGAGAGCCCATACCATTGAGCTCAGGGTCGAAGGGATCTGGGCCCTGAGTGAGGATGGCAGGACTCTGGGAGCCTCAACATGTGCATGGTGGGCACAGTGCCAAGCCTTCATGAAGAAAGAGTGGCAGAGGTGGACAGGGTGACACCTGCCTGGGAGGAGCCTCACGTCACACGGTCTTTTCAGTACAAGAAACAGAAACAAGGTCATTTTGTTCATAGTCCTTCTAAATATACTTTGATGTGTTATTTGTTTTGCTTCAGGGTCTCACTATGTAGTTCAGGCTGGCCTTGAACTCGCTATGTAGCCCAGGCTGGCCTCAAACTTGCGGGGATTCTCCTGCCTCAGCCTCCCAAGTGCTGTGATTTAGGCATGTGCCACCATGCCCGGCCTCTATTATTAGTGTTTTGTTTTGTTTGAGACAAAGTCTCACCATGTAGTCCAGGCTGGCCTCAAACTTGCAGTGATCCTCTTGCCTCAGACTCCCAAGTGCTGGGATTACAGGCGTGCATCACTATGCCCAGCTATTATTAGTTTTTAAAAGTAGGTTTTTAAAAAATTTAAGATCAAAATCTTGTGTCTGGTACAAATTTGCCTATCAAAAACAGGTTTTGTCTTTTTAGTCCTGAGGACTGAACCCAAGTCCTTTCCACTAACCTCTGTCCCCAGCTTTCTAAGGCAAAGTCTTGCTAAATTGCTCAGGCTGGGTTTTAACTTGCAATCCTCCTGTCTCAGCCTCCAAGAGTGTTGGGATTACAGGTGTGCACTACTATACCCAACCAAAACTATTTTCATAATTCATATTTTTAAAACAGCAAGAGGTGATTAAGGGAAAATGATCAGCCCTGGCTATATTATGGAGCTAATGATCCCAGTGTTTGCCTTAGAAATGATGCCAGTATTATACTGTCTCCCTCGTGTAACAACATGAAAGAGTAAATAAAACCCAAAATGTACAATAGATAATATAAAAGGGAAATTGTGCAAAGGAAGGAACAACTGGGATGAGGGAAAGAAGAAAAAGAAAGGAAGCACTAAGGCATTATATATATATGTACATAGAAGGACAGCTGGGATAACTGTAGTGCTGACATCTGGTGGTTTATTAAAAGGAACAGTTAATGCTTAAATTATATATAGGCCAATTTTGCATGCTTATATCTGGTAATCTGAGCAATTTCTGTGAAGACAACAATGTGCAATGTAACAACCATTGGTGAATTCCTACCATCCTGTCTAGTGAAACTCTGTATTGTCTCTAATGTTTTTTTAAATTATTATTTTCTTATTCTCTTTAATGGTTTGATCAATCTTCCAGTCTTACATGTGGTAATCGGAGCAAATTTGTTGAAGGTAACAATATGCAATACAACAACCACTGTTAATTCCTATCATTTGGTTTGGAAACCCGTATCATTTTTCATGTCCTTGCTTTGTTTGTATTTGGCTATTTTTTTCTTTTACTATTCTCTCTTTTTTTTTTTTTTGTCTTTTTGAGACAGGGTCTTGCTATGCAGTTCAGGCTGGGCTTGAGCTCACTTTGTAGCTCAGGCTGGTCTCGAACTTGCAACGATCCTCCCGCCTCAGCTTCCTGAGTACTGGGATTACAGGTGTGTGCCACCATGCCTAGCTATTATACTCTTTAAAATTAAAAAATATATATTTTTATTTATTTATTTATTTTTTAATTTTAAATTTAAAAAAAAGAAATAACACCAGACCCCATAGTCTGGGGCTCCTTGTGAGATTCCTATGGTAACAGCTGGAACAGAGTGGCCTTGTATCTCCTTTTGGCTGCTGTTGAGGCCCTGTCATGGGTCTCCCTGACACAGGAGGGGTCTCCAAGGAGGAGGGAGCAGGGGCTACTACTGACCAGGACAGGCTGGGCAACAGTGCAGCAATGCCTGCTCACCAGGAACCCACCCACCCCCGCCAAGCCCAGGCCTGCTCCCTGCACTGTGGCCCACAGAGTGCAGGGGCTGACAGAACAGCCAGGAAGGGGCCCAGGAGTCCAGGAGCAGGGCCAGCCTATTGCCTGAGCCCCCTCCCTGTCTCCATGCTGCCATGCCTCCAGCTTCCAACACCACTGCCACCTCACCCCAGAGAATGGTCCCCAGGCCAAGTCCCCAGCGCCCCCCCCCCGTGCTATCACCTGCACCCACCCCTCAGCAGCCTTTCCAAATACCATCAGTAGTCACCAAGTACCATCCCAGTGGAATCCCAGCAGTCCCCAACATTGAAGAATTATCATCCACTTTATAGACCTGGAAACCGAAGTTCAGACAGGTTGAGTAACTGGGCCAAGGTCACACAGCAGGTAACTGGCAAAGCAGGAAACTCAAAGTCAGTGGGGACTAAAGCAGCACTCACTCCAGCTGCCCCCCGAGGGGCCCTGAGTTCAAAGCGGGACCTTGCATTTGGTTTCCACAAGGGGTGTCACTATGCAGGAACAACATCCCCCCAATGCCCAGCCACCAACCCCCTCAGTAAGGCTCTTCCTCCTGGAGCTGCCTGGCACCAGTGAGCACCATCTGGTCCCTCCCTCTGCCAAGGACGTCTTTCCCACATCACCGTGTCCCTCCCCGTAGGCCATGCCACAAGGCCCCAAGGCAGGTGCCATCTGAGGGTGCTGAGTGCTGGGCAGGCAGCCCTGCCCACCCCCAGATCTCTGAGCACAGGGCAGGGTGTCCTCAGATCCGACCATGTTGCATCCCCTCTCCTCAGCCCCAGATTTAACTGCCTTCTCTCCTACACCTGCTGTGCTCCAAGCTGCCTAGGATGTGGGGCCAGGACAACCGGAAGTGGTCCTAGCGGGGAGATCACAGGAGGGCTCAGAGCTGAAGAGATGAGGGGGACAGCACCCTGGGCAGGCCATGTCCGGTCTCCTCTTTCTCTCCCAACCTGAAATGACCTTAGCGTTGGATGATCACAGGCTCAGTGTGGTACACCCCCAACCCTTTTTGTTTTTGTAATTTGAGCATAGTGTGGGCTAGTATTGAATTTGCCATCCTTCTGCCTCAGCCTCCCAAGTATAAATGGATAAGTTAAGTGTAAATCCATATTTTTTTTACAAGCTATGTGACATTGGTCAAGTCAGTTAACCTCTCTGTACTTCCATTTCCCATCAGAAAATGGGAAAATATGAGTGCCTATCTCTAAAAGGCTTTCAGGAGATAAATGTGTTAATATACATAGAAGAATGTCCAGTACATACCAAGAATATTTGACCGAAAAAGTGAATCACATTAGCTGCTTACTACAGTTTCATGTGGCAGACAATTTCTCCTGCTTCCTTTGGTCATTACTTCATTCCCTCCTCTGAGTAATCTTCGTAACTGTTAACCCTCCTTTCATAGACACACTGAAACTCAGAGAGGTTTAGTCACTTGCCAAAAGCCACACAGCTGGTCCCTGGGATTTGCACCAGGCTCTACTATAGCTCTGCACTCTAAATCCTCCAAAGTCTCACCTTTCTCTGCTTCCTCTTGATCCAGGTCCCCACCGGCATCAAGGACCTGAGCAGCTTCTTGTGTCCAGGTCACCACAGGGCCTCCTGCTCCTCCGTTGCCAGCCCTCAGCATGCAGGACTCCCGGCCCCTGCCCACAATGCCCGGGCTCCGCCAGTCTCCCTCCAGACCTACGGCCTCTGCTGTGGCTCACACTTCATCCACAGGCATACTCCCCACCAAGCACACTGTCCCGAACTTCCGCCGCATGCGCAGGATCATTGCTGAGGACACTGAGTGGTCTCTGGCCATCGTGCCCCTCCTCACAGAACTCTGCATCCAGAACATCATCAGAAATTTCCGGAGTGAGTCTGCAGGGAGGGGAGGAGGGCCAGGGCTCCCATTTCCTGCAGACCCCACTTTCAGACTCCCAACAGACTCCCCCACACCTGCCCGCCACATCCCCATGCCGCTCCTATCCCAGCTGGAAGCAGCTCCTCCCCACAGAGCCCCTCTTTGCCCAGAACCCATGCCACTCTGAGCCCCAGTACACGTGGCTTCCTGGCTTCCTCCAGGACCTGTGCTCAAAAGGTCCGGGAATATAGCTCAGTGGCTTAAGCACCTACCAGGACCTGTGCTCGGTAACCACAAACCGCGTCCACAGAAGATCAGGGCGGAGGAGCCTCTGTGCCCTGACAAGTACTCTCTGAAGACAGAGCTATCATTCTGTCTCCAGCACTGAGGACCATCTGACCTGCATGTGCTCTTTTTTTTTTTTAAAGAAGGAAACATCCGTTCCTTTTATTTTTTTATTTTTTTATTTTTTTTATTTTTATTTTTTTTTTCCGGGACCGGGGATCGAACTCAGGGCCTTAGTGCTTAGCGGGCAAGCACTTAACACCACTGAGCTATACCTCCAGCCCTGCATGTGCTCTTTTCACCTTTTTCGTCTCTGTCTCTGCTGGCTGGAATGTAAGGGGCCAGGGCCTGGGGCCACCTGTCCTCTGCTCAGCCCTCCCGGTAGCATCCTGCCCACAGGAAGTGTCAGACAAATACATTCGGTTTGCTGCTGCTGATGTCGTTGTTGTTTGCTTGTTTTTGAGACAGGGTCTCACTGTGTAGCTCAGGCTGGCCTCAGACTCAGGGTAATCCTTCTGCCTCAGCCTCCTGAGTGCTCAGTTTGCCAGTGTGCACTACCACACCTGGCTCCAGATGCACTTGTTTGAAGTGAATGAATCACACCAGACTAGGAGGCTCTGGAGTCAGGGACTGTCTCCTCTATCAGATGAGGTGACAGCCCGTGAGCCTGCACAGACTGATCCTCCCCAAGATCGAACACTGCCCAACCAGCTGCAGCAGTGTCCCCAAAACAGGGTGGTACGTTGTCCTCAGAGCTGTGACCCCCTGTTTTCTCTCCTTTGTTCCCAAAGAAAACCCTATCCTGAAGCAGCTGCCCCCAGAATACCAGCAGAAGGTCCTGAGCCACCTGCCCCCTGATCTGCCGCTGGCCGTGACTGCCGACCTCATTGATGATGAGGGCTACTGGCACCGCCGCTGCATGCAGCGCTGGCCTGTGTGCCACGTGGATCAGCACGGTGGCAGCTGGAAGCGCCTGTTCTTTGAGCGGCACCTGGAGGGTCTGCTGCGCTGTTTCATCCCTGGCACCACAGACCCCAGCACCGTCCTCGACTTGCTGCCCCTTTGCAAGGCCTTCGTACGCAGCCTCCACGTAGACCAGCTCCTCCCGCCTGTGGACCTGCCGCCCACGCCCCGCATGGCAGGAGACCAGTCAGACTCGGGCAGCGAGGGCGAAGCCGAGGAATCCCGTTCCGACCACTACTCACTGGGCCCGCTGGTGGCCAGCCTGAGTCAGCTGGAGGAGCTAGACCTAGTGTATGGTGTCAAGGACTGCGGCATGAACTTTGAGTGGAAGCTCTTCCTCTTTACCTACCAGGACTGCCACTCCCTGGCAGCCACCGTCAAGGCCTGCCACACACTGAAGGTACCTTCTCAGCACCCATTCCACTCATCACCTTCGTCCTGTTTTCTTTCCATTCATTTACGGGGCTGGTTTTGGTTTGGGATTTTGTTGCTGCAGGCTGAACCCCGGGCCTGCTTAGTCATCAACAAACATCCGTACCCCGGGCCCTATCCTGGGTGCTGAAGAGGCAGCCGTGAGCTGACAGTCACCCCGGGCAGCCTCTGCAGCCGAGAGGGGCCAGGATAAAAGGCGCTGATTGCCTCAAGCTGGGCGTGGGGGCTGCAGATTCTGCAACTGAAACACAGGGTGCCCAGTGAACTGTGCGTTTCAGATAAGTAGCAAATGATTTTGTAGAAGTATGTCTCAAATATCACATGGGACACATTTGTCAGTCTGAAATTTATGTATTTATTTTTTTTT